>JAPMOQ010010593.1:1626424-1642333 GCA_026543055.1 Argiope trifasciata | reverse complement strand
ATTATTTCATATTCATTTGTTTGAAATTTTTCTTTACAGTCCATGTAGAAATAAAACTAGTTTGTGAAAAAAAATTGAATTTATTATATTGGAATATGCTTTACATGAAACATTGATAAGTATTTCGAAATAAGTGTTGACTATAATTATTTTTTGGGGACGATAAAAAAAATTAATGGCATTTTTGAAAAAAATCATTT
This sequence comes from Argiope trifasciata, assembly GCA_026543055.1. Classification (NCBI taxonomy): domain Eukaryota; kingdom Metazoa; phylum Arthropoda; class Arachnida; order Araneae; family Araneidae; genus Argiope; species Argiope trifasciata. Next base: position 1,642,133 of record JAPMOQ010010593.1, on the reverse strand, counting down.
TAATAAATTTGCATCATTCCAGCAATTTTTCGAATTAAATTTTGAATTTAGTTCTTATTTGTGGCAACTATAAAAAATACTAATCATCTTTTTAGAATATTCTTTTTTAAATATTTTTGTTGTACCAACAAAAAAAATTCCCCTGCCTACTCGTTTATATAATTCAGCTGATCTGAGTAATCAAAGAATATTTTCATGTAAAGGAAACTAAAGTAAAAACATTTTGGTAAATTGTAAAAATTTTTGCACAGCTCAAATAAAAAAAATTCTTAGTTTCTTTTTTAATTCATAACATTCATTTAATTATTCTGCACAAACTTTTTTGTTATGTAGAACATTATATTGTTTTCACTTGAGGTTTTTGGAGCCTCAAAATGTGAATGCAACATATTGTTGAAGCCTCATAATGTGGAAGCAAACTGTGGAAGCCTCAAAATGCATTGCAATTAGTGGTATTACTCTCTCTATATGACAAACTTTGTGACCACGACAGATTTATATGTGCATCAGTCACTACCACATTCGAGGAATCATCGGTTGACGGATCGAACTCGCAACCTAATGGACACAAGTCCAACGCCCTACCAACCAGTATATCCTGGCTTGTTTGAAATATCTATCATCTACAAATGTAGTTTTATTTTGGAGTTGGCTTTAACTATACAGCTTTTGAATTATCTACCATCTACTTTTGTAATTTTCCTATTGGAACCTTGTTGTAGTTTTCATCTTGGAAATCACAGCATTATTGCGTAACTAGCGTAAAAAACTTTTTTAATTAACCGAAAATGTTAAAATGCTTGTTTAGTCAATAAAGATTTTTGGTTCAGGAATAATTTCAAATAGTTAAAATAGGGTTATTAGAAAATAATGCAGAAGTTTTTCACATGAAGTTACAAATTGTTACAACTAAAGTTACATTTTGATTTCCAAATTATACATTCTCTGAATTTTTATGTACTGTTTTAATCCATTAAAATCATTAACCAGTTTAAACAGGTTTGAAACAAGCCAAAGACTATCAGATTTCGCAAGCGTTGATATTTAGAAAATGATGGATTGTTTTTCCATCTCAAAATTAGTCAAGCTTCAACATTTTGTTTGCTAGCTAGAAAAATTCAAGTTTCACAATTTATATATATATAATATAATATAATAGAGACAGAGAGAGAGACCAATATAGTCTCGTGATTATTTCAAACCGTTTAAAGTCAAATTAATCAAGACAAATAGGAACTTAAAAAAATAATAATGTTCTTATATGATAACTTAAAATTTCCGGTGGTAGATATTCTTTTTTTATTTATATTTACTTAATTTTGTTTTCAATTTAATTTTCTTTTTGAAATTTTTTTCATATATTTTATTGTAGTAAATGACACATTAATTAATTTAAAGACATCACGAGATGTATTATACTACCACTATGATTAAAAAAAATTACTTTTAAAACACTAGTTTATTTTTTGACGACTATGAATCATTTTAAAATTATAAATTAAGCACAAAAAACAAGCAAATCAACGATTAAAACCTAACGATTTTTAAAATATCGCTAAATACAAAAGTAAAATTTAAAAAAAACTGACAGACAATAATTAAAAATATGAATTTATCAGAATTTTTTTTTTCAATTTGCGCTTGCTTTTTGTGATACATTTCATTGCTGATTTATTGTAGTTTCTTTTTTATTTTTTAAAAAAAATCTATTTCCTCCTCAAAAATATGGAAATACTCATGTAGAGATTATATGAAAAATATAATAGACTTCATATTCAAAGTGAATTCCAGGCTACAGAACTTTTTTAGCTGTAGTTTTGTAGTACACATTTAAGACAAGTTTCCGTGTTAAGAGGTAGAAACCTGACAGTTTAATAAATGAATTTGGAAAATTTATGTAAATAGGCATCTTAACACTTTGAATAAACTGAGTTGAGTTAATATATATATACTTTGGAGAAAATTATTTTTCTTCTACTATATGGATATTTTTATACCCTATATTTATTTTTTACACAATTTAATAATATAGCAGTTGATTTATTAGTTAGCCCATTTCTTAATTCGGTTTTATTCTTATTTTTGCATGCACTGTGGTTTCTTCTAATTATATGAATGGCTAAAAAAGTTATGAATATTTACTTTCATAATCCAAACACGGAGCTTTTACACATTATAATACATTGTTCTGGAATCATTTCATGTTTTAATTAGGTTATTTTGCTGATAAAAAAATTTTGGAGGTTAAAAGAAATTCCTCACGAAGCCAAGTGAGTAATGTTGATTGCTTCTCCTAAAACTAAGCGCTAGAATTTCTTCATCTGTTTTATGATAATAAAAAAAATTATATAAAAACCCCAAAGGGATTTTTTAAAAAGTCTTGTGAGCGAAAGACAAATTTCAGTCTTCTCATATTTGTTCTCTACAGATTAATAGAAAGGGGTCAAAACAAAGCAATGAAAAAGGTTTTTCCTTAATTAAAAATTTTAATTTTTTATGTCGCTGTCCGGAGCTACTTTAGAGATTAAAAGATGCAGTTTGCTTTGAAAGGCAGCAAATGGGATTTTTTTAATTATTATTATTTTTTTAGAAATTTATTAGTTCCTTTTAATATCGAAAGAACATGACTTTTTCCAATTAGTACGTTTTCTGTGATGTAAGTCAACTAACCAATTAACGCAGACGATAAAAATAACGCTTTTTGTTTTTGCTTCTGTAATTACTGTTTACAGCTAAAGTTGAAGTTAAAATTAAACTTTCATTATGAATCAAGCAGAATTAAAAAAAAAAAAAAATAAATAATGTTTATTGAAACTGTGTTTATTCTTTGGAATAAATAAACAAATATTGAAAAGCATATTTTGGAACGAAAACATTTTAATAGCAATATTACGTATTTTGGAAATAATTATGTTTCTTCTACAAGCTTAATTGTGCGGAATATTTTAAATTGGAAATAAAATTAAACAAGCATTTGCTCGAAGAAGACATAAATATTTTCTAATGACGTAATAAATAATTAAAATCTAATTTCCTTCCAAATGTTTAGAAATTAGTTGTGTTTTATCAGAACTAATGCTTGTTAGGTAATTGGAATTTAAACGGAAAACACTTATTTCTAATTGCTTTCAATAAATTATAAATATAGTTAGAATTATGACAAAGCATCAACAAAAAGTACTTTCCCTTATATCTAATAAAAATAACAAATGATTCTATGAAGTAATTCATGTACTAAAATAGTGAAGATTTAATGTCCTTTAATAGGAAAAATTAATTTATTGTTTACTAGCGGATTTAAGTCGATTTAATTCATCATAAGCTAAATATTGTTCAATGGATATCAAATGAAAAGCTATGAAACGATACTGCAGGTATAAATGAAGACTTTATTTAAAGTTTACACCATCGACCTGAGCACAACAATTCCATTTATTAATGGGCCGTAGGAATCCTGTTGCGATTGGCGATAGCTAGGATCGAACTCGGGACCTTATGTTTGGCAGATAATATGACCACAAGACTAAAAGTGATCCCTTAATCTTGAGGATGTTATCTGACTTATAAAGCTTCAATTACAATCCTTAATTACTGAATTCCTTTGGTCGTGAAGAGACCCTATCCTTGAGATCACAGTCCGAGCTAAGGCGCTTCCCTTCCAAATGTTTTTTCAGAGGACTGAACACCTGAAAATCACAGGGTAACAAGTCCGGGCTGTAGGGCAAATGGGCGAGCAGCTCCCTCTATAACTTGGCCTGCTTCGTATGTGTGATCCTGAAGACATGTGGACGTGCATTATCATGGAGCAGAACCATACCCTCCTTGATTAACCCCCGTCTTTTGTTCTTGATGGACTTGAGTAGTCTTCAGAGTGTCTCATAATACACATTTGAGTTAATGATTCTTCTGTGCTCGGGGAATCCAATAAGTAGCGGACTTGCCACGATAGTTAGACGGCGCTCTTTATAAAAGCCTATGCTCTCTGCTACGCATGCTCCGATCTACGCCCAAGACTCCAATCGCATCTCTGGATGTCACGTCCTCCCATTGCGGCGTAAGTAAATATGTTAACGGTTGCGTTGTAACGACGTTTCTTACCTTTTCATTTGAACACCCCTTGCATATAAGGCGTCCTGGTCTAGAGGTAGCCTGTCTTCCTCGTGATCTGGACGTCCCGGGTTCGAATCCTGATTCAGGCATGGTTGTTCTTCTATGTGTTCTGTCTGTGAAATGCGTGAATGAGTCTCCCTGTAAAAAGGGGTTGTGCTAGCGAATGTATGTGTCATCTTCATATGACCTAGAAATAAGACTTCTGCCCTCTGGGTGCTCAGGGGTCTTTACCCTCAGAAGCTACAGCACCCCCTTTCCGTGGAAGCACGGACACGACATCATCCTCACCCCTTGCATAAAAAGCTACACAAATGTTAAAAAAGCAAAAATATCTAACTGACCTCCAACCCATCACTAAGGCACACAGATAAACCTCGAAAGACTGAATGACCGGACCACCCAATACAGCAATACTGGCCAGAGAGCCAGAAACCCCACCTATTATTGTGCCCACAGGGTTGGCGAGATCCAACCACCATACTGGAAGCATCTCATCCTAATTTTGAGGTGCCCCCTGGGGGTCTTCATAGTGGCAAAGGCAAATATGTTAATATTTGTTAATATAGGCAAATAACTTTCGTACTTTTTCATTTGAACACCCTTGTACAATTCGCATCAGAAGCAATATAAAGTAAACTCACCACTAAAGAAAACATAATATAAAATATTGAAATAAGATGGAAATTGCTAACTACAACTGATATACAGAATAGTTATTATTAAAACCTAATAGGGTTGTATAAAAATAAAGCAAAAGCGAGTTAACACGTAATGATGCTATAAGTTGAAGTTAGAGAATGCCGTTATTGGCTTTTATTACACTTAACTTCGCTACACTAAGTCAACCCCAATTGTTTACGCATGACAGTTAATGACTTCGGCCTATTCGACAGTAACTACTAACGAAGCAGTTTGAAAAATCTAATACTATAATACGAGGAATGGTTGCCAAATCGAAAATCGCCCCAAAATTAATAAAGTCCAGTAAACTTGGGGGTCTGGGGTTTTTGGCCACGAGGAATCGATTGGCGCCGATTTTGAAGCGCTACGGTCGAGCAGTTCGGAGTTACAGATAGGATATTTTCAAACTTTATTAGTTCACCATAATGGCTACTTAAATTTTCAAGCGGTAACGTGCTGCCATCTACAGTCAATATGACGAACTAATAAAGTTTTATGTTTATGCTGTTATAGGTTTATAATATGTTTCTTATGTATGTATATATGTTTGGTTTTTCTAAATAAATTTGTCAAAAATATTGAATTTCAACACACTTCAATCTTTACCTTTACATAGAATAGTTCCCTTTCCAAACTCTAACTTTGTTTAGAATAGTTTACAATGGTGCACTTTAACCGGTTATCTTTTCAGCAATGGTTTCACAAATTTTCTTATGGCATGTATTGTTTTGATAAATCACAATTGAAAATTGAAATCTTCGAGTTAGCTTCGATACCTGTTTTCTCCTAGCGGAGCTCGGTCACCCGCTGGTAATGAATAATACCATGATCTTCATTACCAAATCGTAAAGCAGACACAGTGTTAACACGTTTGCGTCTCGAGCATACCAGACACACTCTTCAATTGTTGCTGGATGAACAATGTGACTGTCAAATGTCTATCCAATATATAATATCAGAATGCCCACGTTTCAATGCTCAGCGTTTGATATTTCTTCTAAACGCAGCCCCCCCCCACTACCTTTGTTACTTGGCAACACACCACATGCTCAAATTTTGGCATTTTTAAAGTCTATCAAATTTTATGCGCTTATTGAAATTTTGTTTTTTAAAGTTTTTTATACATTACCCGTTTGTAATTATTGCACACTAATATATAATGGTTTTAACAATGGTTTGGGGCAGCATAGTTAGAATATGGCTCTTGCGCCAGAAAAATCCCAACAAATCCAGATCGAAAAATAAAGGAACTATTCCCTCTCAATCTTTATAAGAACCTCTGCTCTCTCCTATGCACACGGGCTCCCTCGCATGCTCCGATCTACTCCAGAAACTCCACTCACATCCCTAGAGATCTCGCTACCTTTTCCCATAGCGGCAAAAACAAACTGGTTACATGGTTACACCGTTTTGTATCTTTTCATTTGAACACCCCTTGTATATTATAAATAAATATTCTTATTTGGAAATGAAAAATAATGTAACTGCAAACAACTCGTACTGAAATATATGCAAGAACAATATATGAACCCTTCGTAATTAAATGGCATCATGAAAAGTAATTATTCTTTCATAATAAAGAATATTTCTACGAAAATTGAATAATGTTAGAAATTTGAAAGTATAAATCTTTAGCATCTATTATTCTACGAAATTAAAAGACTTCACGCAGAACAAATTGATAAATTTGAAAAGATGTTTAGAATTGAATTTACATAATATAGAATGACAAATTTTCATTTTCTACTGAGTAGAATAATCACAATGTTTCCCATTACTTAGTTAAAAATGTTAAAACCTGTTTTTAAATTTAAAAAAAAAAATTAAATCAAACATGAAAATGGTTTTGAAGCTATTTGAATGTATTAAATTTAAGTTTCTTACAGAAAAGAATTAAAAATTTATAATGGAATACTTTCGAAATATGCAATTATCATGTATTATTAAAATGTTTTCGCATATAGATTCGAGGAAACATTTACTTGTCAGTTTGATTTTTTTTAATACAACTGCCGGAGGCTATATGTCATATTTTAAATTTCCATTTCGGAAAGTGAATGTTTTGAATTGTAAATATTAATGCATTTCTGAAATAACAAAATTCTTCTCAACAAGGTGGAATTCTAGTAAAATAATTCTTTTCGATGCCGACTTTATTCTGAATTTCTTACTAGGAAAACAATCAACGCAATTCCATTCCATTATCCACAGCTTCGAAAATAATTTGCATCTTACCCAAAGGGAATTACTATTGTTAGAATATTTGAACTTTCGTTGTTTCCTCAAACATATTAATTGGACTTGGTTCTAGAAATGGTTCTGTGATGGCATAAATAATAATAAAATGCTCCAGTAGTTTGATACTGAAACTTGATACTTGGCAGTTGTATGAATATTTTGTGAGGTTTGTTTTATGAACTAATGCTGTAAAGAGTAATATAAAATAAACGATATATTAGATGTACGATATCGATACATAACATAATAAATAAAAAAGAAAACCAAATCGGCGCTCACAAATTTCACGTTATCATGTGAGGACATTATTACTTTTACGTCATTATTTGTCTTGATTAATTTAAGTTATTAACCAGTTTAAACAGGTTTGAAGCTGTCATGAGACTTCTTTATCGATCTATTTCCCTCTCTCTCTCTCTCTCTTTATATATATATATATATATATATATATATATATATATATATATATATATATATATACACACACTGAAGTGACAAAAGTCATGGGATGACTGTTAATATCGTGTCGGTCCTCCTTTTGCCCGGCGAAGTGCAACAACTCGACGTGTCATGGAGTCCACAAGTCGTTGGAAGTCCTCTGCAGGAATATTGAGCCATGTTGTCTGTATAGACGTCCATAATTGTGAAAGTGTGGATGGGGCAGTAGTTTGGGCACGAACGGACCTTTCGATGATGTCCCATAAATGCTCGATGGGATTCATATCGGGCGATTTAGGTGGCCAGATCATGCGCTGGAATTGTCCGGAATGTTCTTCAAACCAATCGCTAACAGTTCTGGCCCGGTGACATGGCGCATTGTCATCCATAAAAATCCCATCGTTGTGTGGGTACGTGAAGTCCATGAATGGCTGCAAGTGATCTGCAAGCAGCTGAACATAACCATTTCCAATCAATGATCGGTTCAGTTACACCAGAGGACCGAGTCCATGCCATGTAAAAACAGCCCACACCATTATGCAGCCACCACCAGCTTGAATAGTGCCTTGCTGACAGTTTGGGTCCATGGCTTCGTGGGGTCTGCGCCATACTCGAACTCTACCATCAGCTCGTAACAACTGAAATCGGGACTCATCTGACCACGCCACGGTTTTCCACTGGTCTATGGACCAGTCGATATGCTCACGAGCCCAGGAGAGTCGCTGCAGGCAATGTCGTGCTGTCAGTAAAGGCACTCGAGTCGGTCTTCTGATGTCATAGCCCAAGGAAGACAAATTTCGCCGCACAGTCCTATCGGACACGTCCCTCGTATGTCCCACATTGATTCCTGCAGTTATTTGACGAAGTGTTGCGTGTCTATTAACATTGACCATTCTACACAGACGTCGGCGGTCTCGGTCGTTAAGTGCAGGTGGTCGCCCACTGCGCTGTCCATGATGGGATGTGATGCCTGAAATTTCATACTCTCAGCACACTCTTGATACTGTGGATCTCGGAATGTTGAATTCACTAACGATATCCGCAATGGAATGACCCATGCGTCTAGCTCCAACTAACATTCCGCGTTTAAAGTCTGTTAATTCTCGTCGTGCCGCCATAAATCACGAAAAACCTGTTCACATTAATAACTTAAACACAAATGAAAGCTCTGGAAAACGAACTGCGCATTTATACTTTTTCGCTGCGATACGACTGCCATCTGTATATTTGCATGTTGCTATCCCATGACTTTTGTCACTTCAGTGTATATATATATATATATATATATATATAATATATAAATTAGCTATATAAGAAGAAACAAAACTAATTCCGGAAACGGAGCCAAAAACAGGAATCGAAACTAAAAAAATTATTTCATATTCGAACAAGATTAGAATTTAAAAAAAAAACTATCATTGTGTTTAGTGAGCGCTAATGATGCTAGTACCAAAATACAGATAAATCTAAGTAAATTAATAATATAGGCAAAGTAAAAAGGAATACAATAGAATCAAAATTACAACTGATAAAAAAAGATACAACAAATATAATAGATACAATGATTGTTTTTTTTTTATTTTTAAATTTTAATCTTGTTCGAATCCAGAAAAGTTTTTGGTTCCGTTTCCGTAATTAGTTTCGTTTCCTCGTATATTGCTAATTTATGATATATATACTATTTCGAAATGAGAAACTATTTACAAATAAATTCTTAAACAAATAAATGTATATAGAACTTTTATGGAAACGATATTTTTATAAACACAAACTGCTATTTCCCAGTTTCTGAGATCATGAAACAGTTTCATAATGGATTAATGTCAGAATAGGAATCAAATCCTTCGCTGTTTCACACTTAAGAAGGAATATGTATTATTTCCAAATTATGTATTATATGTATTATTTCCAGAAAGAGAAAATACTTATTAAACGCGAGTGAAAATTATTTTGAGCATATTATAAAAATAAATTATTAATTTCCTCCAAAATAAATTTGCCGGCTTTGCTGCAAAAAGGAGGTAGCACCAATTATTTAAATTAGTAAAAAGCCGTAAAAAGCGTCTGAAAATTCTAAATTCCAATGAGACAGACAGCTTCATCCCTTGACTAACGCGAGAACTAAGATTGGACATCTTAGTTCACACGTTCTTTTGTCACCAAATGAACAAGGACTTTTTTTACCATGTGATAGTGCATGGAACTTTAAATAGCCCCAATTTAGAGTACATCCTTTTGACAACAAACCCTTCAATTTCATGAAATTCATCCTTCATGAAAATAACAACTATGATGTCATATTTCATCCTTTTAAAAACTCATCTGCTGTGGAAGAGACATGCGTAATAATAAAGCAGTACTGGTTAAAACAGGACAAGCTTTTAAAAACGCATCTGCTGTCAAAGAAGCACACATAATAATAATGCAATATTGGATGTTGTGAATATTGCTATTTCTTCTTTATTCATTGCCTACGCGATTTCCAAATTCAATTATTTGTTGCCTTCAATTATTCAAAACTCCCTAGCGAAAACAACAACTTGTTTCACATGATAATAAACGATATATTAAAACAAATGGGACTTCCTCTAACTTTCTTGACTACAAGAATAGAAAGAGAACTACAAGATGTGACGCTTTTACAGTACTTATCCTAAACAAAACTACGCAAGTAGTAAATCGATAGCAAACTAGCGTAACAGCACAACACGTCTAGTTCCATATAAGATAGACTTCAGTTACTAGTTCCCTCCTCTCAAACATCTGCTTCTTGTCACTGATTATTCATTTGAGCTGAACTCGACTGATAACTAACTATTAACGCAGTGCTCAACTTCAGTTACGGACTGGTTATCACTCATAAAACTTTGTATCAGAAACTGAAATATTAATTATTAGTAGTTTAATGCATCAATAATTGGAAAAATATTTTGCATTCTTCGTTGTGATTGCTTTATAAAATGAAATAAATACCAGCATTTTGTTTTTAAGACTTCTAGAACATCTATGCATGTCTTGCTACCTTTGATCATTCTTTTATTTTTTCATGTTCATCTATTATTCCATTAAAAATGGCTTTAAAACATTCTAAATTGATATAATAACTATTCAGTAGTTTAATTACTATACGAAGTTATTTTTAAACTTGCATGATAGAAGCACATAAATAGAATCATTTTATGAGCAAATCTTCGGCATGTTGTTTTGACAACCGTATAAGCACTATAATACTTCAAACATCATTTTACCATTTTAAAGTAACATAATAACAATATAAGTTACACTGTTTAAATTACTTATTCATTTTAATGATCATGTACTATTTCTCATTGCTAGTTTCATTATCATAACTATAAAAGTAACGCTTGTTTGTAACTTTCCTCGAAATAAATTTCCTCTTTATGCAGTATAATTCTTCCTTCCAATCTGCAATTTAATCCTACGATACTCAAAAGTACCTTCGAAACTGTTGTTGTTCGAACATGCTCTTAAACGACAGTAGTTAAATGAAACACCCTCAATTTAAAATGCTAATTTGAGGTTTCGTGTTTCGCCCGAGTGCGATGTCTGTCAAGCACGGCTAAAAAGCGAAAACCCACTGCACAGAATTTATATCCGAAGAGTTCCTGTTGTTCCAAGTAACGCCCATATACCCCCAGTACAATTAAAATGATTCAGGAGTCCCTAATTAGTTCGCTTTCTAAGAAAACGATGCCAAATTGAGGAATACTAAGAAATATTCCTTGGAGTAAATTAAAAGGTGAACTACTCGATCTCTTTAAAAGCAGATGACTACTGTTAAAGGACATGAATTGAATTTTAACTCTCACGTGTGGTGTGTTCTTTTAGTTGAAGATGGAGATTCACAAAAGTTTTCTAATCTAGTCAGCTGTCACTACATGTAGAGGTCAGCAAGACTAGAAGTAATAAAATTTCGACTTTTAAAAAGTTTACTTTTATTTTTTACCACGTCATCAAAAGGCACATATTTAACACCTTCGCCTATATGGACGTGCAAGGCACACGATGAATTAATCAATTTTTAGTTTTAATTCTGTAATTAAGTAAAATTCAGTAAATTAGAATGAAAAAACACTTTAAGATGCTTCGATATTCTCAATGCCTCTTAGATTATTATTGGAATTAAAAAATCATTAAATGACTCCCAAAAAAGGATGTCATTTAATGCGGAAGTAATACATTGGCTAAAAATGAGATATCTCGTTTTTCGCTGGCCGAATCCCGAGATATCTCGTTTTCTTGCGGGTTTAATTTGTCTAAATCGATGCATAACCATATGACTTTAAAGTACAAAAACCTTCCCAATAAATGCTCTACAAAATGGTAAAAATATCTTCAATATCCGTTAAGTATTTTAAGTACCGTTAAGTATTTTAAGTTCTGGTTCAAACATACTGACGCTTTCAGATGACTTCATTTTTTTATTACGTATAAATGTATATATTACATTTATATTACGTATAAATGCCTTTATCTAACCCGCAATTGCATTTCATCATATAGAATGTATATACTGAGACATTCTTTTGAATGTTAATGACGTTTTACTTTTTCCTTAAGCTATGTGCTGAAAAAGCATCTTATAAGATTATCGGAAAACAAGCTAATAAAATATGTGGGTAAATTATAAAAACAATGCCACAGTTTCTTACTATTTCCTCTCTATTAAAATTTAGATATATTACTAGAGCCCATGGTATCACAATTATTTCATCATTTCAGATGGATATCAAAAATTAATATTCAAACAAACGCATGATTCAATTTTTATAAGGTTAATTTTACGTATTTAATATTAAATATCGTTGTGTTTTTCATTGTTTAAGTACCTTTTTCTATAATGTGCATTCTATATTTACCATGTATTTTAAAACTATTAAATATTCTTTTTTCCTTTTGCAGGTAATTTTTCGATATGGAAAATACATGAGATTATTTACCTTGGATATTCCGGTATGTTTTATGACAATGAACATTTAAATATGAAATTTATATGAATTACTTATATATATAAATATATATATATATATATATATATATATATATATATATATTCTTTTTCGTCTTTTTAAAAATCTAAATAATGAACAATACATTAAACGCATTATTATTCGTAAATAACTGAAATTGTATGATTTTTTTAAAAAAAACTAACTTATTTTTAAAATCTAGTTGATTTTATATTTCATTTTATTTCATATGTATTGAACAATTAGATTCAAAATGTATTAGAAATGTTGTTGCTGTTTCAATTGGATCGTTACTCCAATAAATTTATTTTAATGTTTTAAAAATTGCTGAGTCATATCAAGTGCTAACGATAATATTAATTTTAAGTAAACAATTATTTTTCATTTTTAGCAAACGACAATAAAATAATTTTTCAAAAGAATATTTTTCGCTTCTTCCAGCATATGTTTATAATTTTTAAATAATTTGTCATTTTTCATTCTTTTTATTTACAAGTTAATTAAATAACATTTTTTCTGAAAATATTTTAATTGAAAAATAAATTATTGCAAAATTTTTAAAACAATGTTAAATAGTTAAAGAAGAGACCAAAATATTATAATGGAATTATTTTTTTCCGTCCTTCACTGATTTTTAAATGTTATTTTTTTACTTAGGAAGAAAATATTTTTAAAAAATATAACTACTAGATTTTATAAGATGAAAATATTGTGACATAAAAGCTAAAGTTTCAGTTCGTATATAAATTGTGGATTACATTCTAAAATATAGAGCGTTATTATCACGATTTTAATAAGTTTTAATAAGTTCATAAATATTGCGAAAATCTCTTAAAATGCGTTCTGCAATTGTATTATAAAATTATGTTAAGTTGAATAATAATGTATGAAATTATTATAGCTGCATTATAGTACGTTTCAAACTAGCGTATAAATAAATGACTTATTTGGTTTAAAGATTTGTATTTTATTGAAAGAAATCGCACTAAATTATTGCATGCCTTCGGGGATCAGTTGGTTCACTTGAAATATTCACTGCATTTAATTTTATTTAATTCTTTCATCAGCAACTTTATATTTCTGGTTATTTCAACAAAATATTTTAAAAACCAAATTGAGGTAAAAATTTAAGTAACAGTATTTTTGCTTTTTTTACATTTGTGCGGCTTTTTATACAAGGGGTGTTCAAATAAAAAGGTAAGAAGCATAGTTACAGCGTAATCATTAACATATTTGCCTGTGGCCCTATGGGAAAACATAGCGAGACATATACAGATGTGATAGGAGTCTCCGACGTAGATCGGAGAATGCGCAGGAAAGAGCAGAGCTCTTATAAAGAGCGCAGTCCAATTGACATGGCAAGTTCTCTACTTGCTGAATTCCTCAAGCACAGAAGAACCATTAACTCTGATGTGTACTGTGAGACAATACAAAGACTATACTGGTCCATTAAGAACAAGGGACCGGGGTAACTCATGGAGTCTGTTATTCTGCTCCATGATAATGAGCATCCATATGCCTTCACGCAGGACTGGTCAATTCAAGTGTGAGCAGCTCGACTTTCTGACTTACAGTCCGGACATGTCACCTTGTGATTTTCATGTATTTGGGCCTTTGAAAAAACATTTGAAAGTAATGAATTTTAACTCGAAAGATGAACTCAAGGACGTGGGGAAAGATCGGATTTCGTCACGGCCCAAAGAATTCTGGGAAGCAGGAATCTCCCGGCTTGTTAATCCGTAGGATTGTTGTGCTCAGGCCTATGGTACATACTTTGGGTGTGATTGAAGACTTTATTCACACTGCCGTTTCCTATCTTTAAATTAGAACACCCCTTGAAAGAATAAAAAGAAAATTCGTCTAAGCGTTGATTTGAAAATTGTTTGAAAGTTGCAACTGTTTCCTTTGATATAAAATATAGCTACATGTTGTCTTGAGCTACGCTATAACTTCCTTCGCTGCTGACTTCTAACTGATGCAGTTAGCAACAATTTAGCTAAACACACATTTGATATAAACAGACCTTAATAACAAATAAAATCCTTCAACATATAGGACTCATTTTGCAGTACAGTTAATATTTTAAAGAGCGCTTTTATAGATTTCGTTAAAAAAATTAGAGGAAATTAATTAATAAAGTAAAAACATATTACATTGTTAGTGAAAATACAAAATTATGAATAGAACTTTCATTTATTGGATTTTTATAATGACAGAATATTACACAATTGAGTATTTGATGACACTATAAAAATGGTTTAAATTTAATTGAAACAATAAAAAAAAATTTGCAAATTTTGTTTAAATATCTTTTAAATTTGTTGAAATTAGGATGAAAAAAATGATTATGGGTACTAAAAACATCATTAAAATAATTTCTTAAAATCTTAAAACGGCATAAAAACTAGTTTTGTTATTTATTATAACTTTCTGAAAGAACTTAAAATCTGAAGGAATTCTTAATTGAAAAAAGTTTTTAAAATAAATCCTTCAAAAGAGCATATTTTCCCTTCCAAAAAAATATATTTACCAAATTTAGTTGCTAAAAGATGTCCTATCCTATGGAGCATCAAATACACACATTTCGCTTTATTATTAGTATAGAAATAGAATGTTATAGAGATAATATGAATAACATTTCATAATGGAATATTCATGGCCTCATTCAGCATTTGATAATGTTAAACAAATGACCTAAAAATTCTTTTGCATATTTAGTTAAGTAATGTTAAAATTATCAGCTTAAACATTAAATTTTATGAAACCAGTTATGAGTTCATAAAATTCAGATCCCATAAAATCGCAAAATTATGCTTGAAATTTCTGCATGTTAATTAATTACTTCAAAATATTGCATTTAATTTCAAAGCCTTGCATCCAAAAATATCATGCACTAGTTATAATTCACAAACCAGTAATACTCGATAAAGTTAGAATAGTTAGAGGAGAATATTTGAAGTATTAGTTATTTGCTATTAAAGCAGATTGCAAATCAAAGTATCAAGTTGCATTCGAATTTCGATTCGCCTCGTTTTACGGTG
Organism: Argiope trifasciata; assembly: GCA_026543055.1. Classification (NCBI taxonomy): domain Eukaryota; kingdom Metazoa; phylum Arthropoda; class Arachnida; order Araneae; family Araneidae; genus Argiope; species Argiope trifasciata. The sequence goes on along the minus strand of JAPMOQ010010593.1, from coordinate 1,626,634 downwards.
CTTTAATGCCATAAATATTTCCATATCAAATTCGAAATGATACAAATAAGTAATGTTCCCTCGTGTTTGAGTATGTTAACAAGTCGACTGTGTGCTAAATATTATGTAAGTTTAGTTTTCCATTCAGAAATTTAGTTTATATGCTTAAAACATTCTGCTCATTTGCAATGATCGTGTGTGTGTGTGTGTGTGTGTGTGTGTGTGTGTGTG
>JAPMOQ010010593.1:1609889-1625656 GCA_026543055.1 Argiope trifasciata | reverse complement strand
AAATATTAAGCTGTTATTTTGCGCAGCTGAAATAAATTTTTAAAAAAATCTTCTATCATTTGTCATTCTTCTACTGAGAGAAGGGCGGCAAATTCAGATCTTGCATTGATTTTCGGATACCCTTTACAATTCTAATAAAACTGTAATTTTAAGAACTGATTTTATTAAATTTACTCTGTTTTATTTTCAGTAAATATAAAGCTATCATTCTGCGCAGCTGAAATAAATTTTTAAAAATATCTTCTATCATTGTTTTATCTCTTAAACGAAATTAAACAACTGACTAAGGATAACATCTGCTTTCTAAAACCCGAACATCAAGCCAATCCCTTTTTCTTATGAAAACACGTAGTTCTATCGTGTAATGCTCCATTTTTACAAATTTTAAAATATCAGCTGTCAAATCTTTTTGATAAAGTAGCCAACATTCTACTGAGAGAAGGGGGCAAATTCAAATCTTGCATTGATTTTCGGACACCCTTTACCGTGCTAATGAAACTATAACTTTAAAAACTGATTTTATTAAATTTACTCTATTTCTATTACATTCAGTAAATATTTAGTTATCATTTTGAGCAGATGAAATAAATTTTAAAAAAACTCTTCTATTATTATTTTCCCTTCTTCTATCATTCACCACCCTTCTACTGAGAGAAGGATGACAAATTTAAATCTTGCATTGATTTTCGGACACCCTTTACCTTTCTCATAAAACTATAATTTTAAGAACTGATTTTATTATACAGTAAATATTAAGCTATCATTCTGCACAGCTGAAATAATTGTTTTTAAAAAATCTTCTATCATTATTTTATCCTTTAAACAAAATTAAATAACTGACTACGGTTAACATCTGCTTACTCAATAAAACCTGAACATCAAGCCATTCCCTTTTTCTTATTCACTGAGCCAATCAATATTACGTTCCTCCGTATCAGCAGCACGTGCGGCTGTTACCCCATATTCTTCCAGATTCCAGCTGTCGCTTGTTACACATGATCCCGATCCTTTACCTACTTGACATGTTACAGCTACGCACCGTCTTCGCAAACAGACCGATGACTCGCTGTTTTTAAGGCCAAACGATTCGCGGATTTAGCTGTTCTCTTGCCAGTATTGTACCATTCCTGTAATTACCGTTTTCTGGAGTGGCAATGGTTCGTCATCTTCGATCATCATCAATCATGTCTGTCGAACACGAAGCAAGCACAGTTGAAGGAATGATTGATTTTCGAATGCTCCTAATTTTCTTTCCCACCATTTATCATTAAAATGAGGCATTTTATACAGAGTGATTAGTATTTTATAGAGATTATAGGATGTCAGTACCAAATGAATTGTTAATTCTCAATGAACGTTTAAACCTTTTAATGACTTTTTTCTCTAAAAAAAATCCTATATAAATGGAAATAATAAGATCTTTCAACTCTAAAAAAGTATAATTTCGGTAGTTTAGCCATTATTATTTAGAGTGATTTAGTATTTATAGAAATTATAGGGAGTCGGTACCAAATGAGTTGTTAATACTCTACGGGTGTTTAAATATTTTTACAATTTTTTTTCTCTTTAATAAATTCTACATTAATGGAAATAATAAAATCTTTCAAAGATAAAAAAGGAATCTGTATAATTTCGATATTTTTGCCATTTTAAATGGAATTAAATCTTTTTAATTCAGTTTATTAATAATTAGCAGTACCTACACGGTGTTACCCTTGGAATAGCATCCAAGAAGAAAAATTAAATTTAAACTTTTAATTTTTAAACTTAAGTCTAGCCTCCACCCGATATGACATGGACGTGTTATGAAACATAAAAATATATTTACAAATTATTAAAAATTCCAACGAAACAATTTTTTATTGGAAGAAACTTTTTGGCATTTAATGTGTTCCGGTCAATGTTGGATTTCCTTCTTTTGTGCATAATGAAATTTGAATCGCTGTTTATTATCAGACGTAAACAAAAAAACGTATCGCATATGCATGCCACAGCTCTTGCTATTTTTTTGTCATTTTTTTTCTTTTAATTAAATTTTTTTAATCCAAATTATTTATATATAAAGAGTTTATTAACAATAATAATAAAAAAGATTAGTATTTATAATGATTATATGGTGTCAATGCCAATTGAGTTATTTCTCTACGAATGTTTAAATGACTTCAAAGAAATGCATATTTTTACAAATTACTAAAATTGATTTTTTTATTTATTTTTTTGGAAAACATACATTGTGAAAATGTTTTCTTTCAAAGAAGAAAGAAGGATCTAAATAATTTTGATAATTTTGACATTTTATTTTAGATTCTAGATTACAGTACTCTTTAGAGAGAAAAAAAAACATAAACCTTTTTCAAATTCCAAACGATTTAAATATGTCATTATTCTGATGCATTCACTATTCTACTGTCAACTTGTTTAAGCAGATGTTGGCTTTAAATCATACTTTGTTTTTTCATATTTTTAAAAATCGTTTGAGAAATATTTTTCTTTACTTTAATTTATTCTTTACTTTTATCATGTGAGAACATGATCCTGTTTTCATTAGGAGGTTTGGTATAATTGAAGGCAACAAATAATTGAAGCTCTAAATCGCGTAGGCAATGAATAAAACATAAATGGCAATATTCAGAACATCTTTTAATAGCATACATTTTTTTATCTGCTTTTACCAATATTGCATTATTATTACGTATACTTCGTTGAAAACAGATGGGTTTTAAAAGGTTGACCTGCTTTTATCAGTATTGCTTTTTTATTACGTACGCTTCTTCAACAGCAGATGCGTTTTTAAAAGGTTGAACTATGTCACCATAGCTGTTATTTTCATGGCATGTAAATTATTTCGGAGGAAATTTAAAAATTCAAAGTTCAAAAAACTTCACTTTCGTTTTATAACAGTTTTGATAAAAGTATTTTCTCTTTCCCCAAGTGGGAAATATAACTTCATTCATTCTTAAGTGGGAAATATAGAGTTAACGCCTGTTCTAAGATTAATCCATTATGAAACTGTTTTATCATATCAGAAATTAAAAAATTGCAGTTTTCATTTACAAAAATACATTTCAGAATTTATTGGTAAATAATCTATCATTTGGAAATAGCATATATATATATATATATATATATATATATATATATATATATATATATATATATAAAGAAAGAGGGAGAAATAGATAATGATAGGAAAGGCTCGTGACTGTTTCAAACCAGTTTAAACTGATTAATAATTTAAATTAATTAAGATAAATAATGACTTAAAAAGTAAAGTTCTCACATGATAACTTGAAATTGGCGATCGTAGATTTCCTTTTTACTTTTCTTTATAACTGTTTTACTTTTCCTACAGTAATGTATATAAATTAAAATTTATGAGCTTTTATATGTACAATAAAAACACAAATAATGAAATAGATTCGTTTTTTAAGACAAATTTGCTCTCAACTACTATAAAATATTAGGACGATTTGAATGAAATTTTCGTAATAAATTCATAATTTTTTAAATAATTTATTCTAGGGTTTCAGAAAATAATTATTTAACACTTAATATTTCGAATTGTGTTTAAAGCAAATTTTAAAAGTTTTAAATAATTATTTTTCCTCCTAATCTATTCTAGCAAAATTCTATTCGGTTTTATATCATCCTTTAAACATTTATAATAGGCGATAGGAAAATCTTATCTTTTGCTAAATCGTTTGATATAATTTCGAAAAATCAGCAAATTATTTTTTTTTCAAACGATAGAAAGCTTAGAACTCGTTTGATACAACTAATATTCGCATTTTTACTAAATAAAATTACAGATGATCAACGAATAAAAGTTTTTATACATTAAAAAGATTATATTTGCTATGAAATTGCATAATTATTATCCATATATTTAAAAAATATTATTATAAAGCATGTATTAGCTTTCATTGAAAGTTAACTTTAATTATAACTTTATATCATCGCGTTTGATGGTTACATTATACAGACATCAAAAGCCTGCTTTAATATAATATAAATAAAAACTTTTGTTATAAGTCTTTCAGAATTTTTTCATAAATATCGAGGTATAAGAAAAGTATTTATAAAGATTTCGTAAGGAGTTACATAATTAGTTGCGTTGTTAATTAGTTAATTTTTATTTATAACAGACTTGGAAATATTTATATTTTCCCTTCGGTTGTATTTGCTAATAAAGCAATTAACCTTTTAAATCTTGCCCTATTATATTATAAAAATATAAAAACATTTCACCCGATTAAGCATCTTATCAAGAGAAAAGAATGTATTTAAGTCACTTTAAAAACAATAAATTAAAAGCGAATTACATAATTTGATAGTATTGTTTTAAAAATCAGTTTTCAATGCGAGGGATAAATTATTATACTTTTCACCTCGATTTTCTTTTTTCTTTTTCTTATTAAATAATATTTTTCAGAAGCTTTGGAATCTTACTTTTTATTTCCATTTTATAGTAACATTGTATTTTATTGTCGTTAATTTGATACTTAAATTTTGAATTCTTTTTTTTTCTTTGAAACAGCTGTTCGCTTAAATTATTCTTTGCTTTATTATCAAATCAGGTTATTTGATTTTTTTCCCTTTCGCTAGAGAAATTTTAAAAATCTTTTCGATGTCACTTTAAAAGTTGTCAAAATTTATCACATAATGATATTAAATGTTCTTCACTTAAAATTCAGATTGCCATTTATTATTTTCATTTGCAATATCAAAGTCTTTATTTTTTATTATTCTAATTTTCTTAAAAGATCGAAATTGTATAACTTCGCCCCTTTATGCAATTTTTCAAACGAAATAATTTCGGAAAATTTATATGATAAATTGATTTCCTTTTTTCGTAATAAATAAAAACGTTTAAAATCTCTAAAATAGCTGGAATTCAAAAGTAACTTTTGTGTGAATGAATGATTTTCGGTAAAAAATTCGCAACATTTTTCATATAATGGTCGAAAAATATTTTTTAAAATATATTTTTCTCTTGCGACCAGGTATTTCTTCTGGATTATTGACTTTTTTTTAAATGATATTATCAATATGGAATGCATTTTTTCACTTCATTACATAATTCAACAAAGTAATTGAGTCAGTCTACACAGATTACTACAACGCAAATTAAAAAGGGTATTTTTACTATAAAATAAAAACGGAATTGAAAATTAGGATTAAAATGAAAATAATTGCTTTCATTGAGTATTATTAATTCCGAACACTGACAAAATAAGTACATTAAAAATATTGATATAAAATTCATTGTTACGGAATGTTTGTAAACCTAAATTTATAAAATAATTAATATTGGAGGAAAAATTTAAAGGAAATGATATATCATTAAAGATGTAATTCTATAAGATTTAGGATTACATAAAAAATCATATTTGTGTGATAAGAGTCTTAGAAGATATGAATATCCATTTTTATAATCAATTGAAAATGACAATCCATTTTAAGCCTAATTTCGCACTGGATCGAACTTTTTGTTTGGTGCCGATTTCTGTCATCTGGAATTCATTTACATTTTCTTTTCTTTTTTCTTCTGACAAATGGGAATTTTCTGTGACATGGCGATCGCTTTCCGAGCATTTTTAATAAACTTTTGCATCTGCATTAGATAGTTAAAAGGGACATTGAATTAATTATAATTGTGAAAATAGTCGATGAAAGTAGTTTGAAATGTTTTACGGCGTCAGTTTAACTAATATTATTCGACAATAATTAATAAAAACGTTTTATGTTGTGCACGTCATTTTTTAATATATAAAAATAAAATAAAGTTTGTTTTTTAAAAATGAATATATTCAAATATTCAGGTGTGTATTTTTTTTATTTTTGGTAGGGAGCTACGCCACGCCCTCTACTTAGGACAAGTCAGCTCTTGCGACTCAATTCCGCTCTTTGTTTTGATATTTAATAACAATTAATTTAATGTTTTTATAAAGAAGAGAAACAAAGAAGATAATTGCTTTATTTCAGTACTATTCCTAAATATACCAAGTTGCACCTCTCGATTATAAACGCACATTTTGAGAATAATTTGCAAATTTTAGCTTATAATTTTAAATTTGACTAAAATTGTGAAACGCCAAGAATTTTATGTAAAAGTTTGATACATGTTTTTAAAGATTGTATGAAAAACAGTTATTGTAGAATTTAAAATGATCTTGATAAATTGCATTTTATAAGAAAATAATAGATATTGGCTCATACTTTTGAATTTCAAGAAAGAAAATTCCAAAATCTTTCTTAGTATCTTAATATTGATTAAGCTACCTGCTACTATACCTTTTGAACACAGCAACTTTTTTTATTGCTATTAGTATTTAACATATATTATTTCCTGATTAGATAAAATGAAGCTTAAAGTGAGGTTTTCACGTATACAGGACACGGTAAATAGGCAATCATGGCCAAAAATAATTTACTTACACAATTTTAACATGTATTTAACAATGAAGACGCGACACGAACAATAGTACACACAACACCTAAAAGAATCTAACATAATTCTAACTCTAGAGTGTAGCTAGCTTTGCGCATGCGCAGCTACCAAGCATCATTTCTAAAATTCCCTAGGGTATTAACATACGGTTGCTGATCAACATGTTACAGCAGGAAGGTAGATGAATCTTAACAATGTTAAACTAGAACCAAATGTAAAACTAAACCATGAACTAGTTACTCTGACACGCCGGAAGGCACATGGGAAAATCTAAATGATAGGACAGCCCCAACAGCAACTCAGATGGGAACTGTGGTTAAATTCTATTTGTCATCACCGGCCACGGTGCAACAATCCTCGAAGGAAGTACATTCGTCATAGATGGGAGGCCATATTCTGTTGCCTCTAGGATGGGGAGGAATCTAACCACCATACCGGAGGTTCCTTATCCTCATTTTTGAGGTACTCTCTCCCTAAAGAGTGGTCTGATTTAAAAGGAATTTAGAATTCATAACGAAAGTCGAATGTAGATTTCTCAGGTACAGAAAATCAAAAGCTGAAACACTTTATATTATCTATAAGTAAGGGTGAAACATTATTAATGGAATTCCAGAGAAAAATTGGCATTATTAAGATTTAATATTACTTTATGAGTCACCGTTTCTTTTCATTTTCTTGCAAAAAGACAAATCAGTTGATGTCACAGAATATTGTTTGACCTGATGCCAGACCTTCATCTTTTCATGTGCCCACCAAGTTGATAAAAACCAACCACCATGCTGAAGTTTCTCATCCTCAATTACTAGATATCCACCGTGGGACAAATATAAATCTAAAAAGTGAAATTTAAATCAATTATTAAAATATTTTCATTGCAACAATTGGATAGGATTAAAATATTAATTATTTTTATTTTATCAAATTAGTATTTAAAACTTGAAATCGTATTTTCTTATCGGAAAATATTTCTATTCCAATTAAAGGAGATAATGGAAGAAAAAAATACATTAGGTTAATTTTAATGAACCTCTAAAAGAAATGGCGCATATCAGAGAACCCGTTTAATCTTATAATTAAGATATTTTTTCCCAGTAAGATTGCATTGACTTCTCGGTATCAAACACAATTAGGCAATTACCTTTTCATAATGAGGTATCGGTTTTCAATAATTGTAAGGAGGCTATTTGTTTAGATTAGTTAGTCTTGGTTTCTGAGATTTGTTCCGTTATAATAACTTAATCAATAAACTCCTACAGTTGATTCTAAGATTATTGGATCATTAATAATTTTTAAAAGTAAAATTAATTCCCATATTTTAAATGCTATTATTAACTTGTAACTTAAAAATCGCAGTTTTTTGTTTATCGTTTCGATTTTTCTCAATCGACTAATTATTATTTATCTTTAGGAAGGAATGCAGATTCTTATTGAGTTTTGTAATAGTAAATTTAATGATTTTTCACTTACAAATTTTCAATAATTTGGTAAATTCGACCATTAAAAGTAAAAGAGAACAAATATATATTTTTTTCTTATCCAATAAGTATACTTTTTTAAAAGAATCATCGACATTCAAATCTTCTGTCTCAGCTGATTCCGTTCGACATTCAAAACTCCTATCTCAGCTGATTCCGTTCGACATTTAAAACTCCTATCTCAGCTGATTCCGCTCATTGAATGGAAAAATTCCGCGCGTTTAGTCTTAGGCGGGAATTTTGTGACTTAGAAATTTAAAAAACACGATTTTTTTCTTATATATTATATAATCAGATTGCTCTAATTAGATAACTACAGTATTTTAATCAGATTGATATATTCAATGTTCCTGGTATCTAAATTTTTGAGGGAATTAAAATGAAACTGATAGTAAAAATTTGGGGTAATAATTAATAGAAAAACTGGTAAGCATTTTATATTTCACTTGTTTTTTTAAATAGTTAAAAGTCAATTTTAGTTCAGAAAAATATAAAGTTCCCGTAAAAATTCATTGAATATTCATAAAAATATTTATAAAAAATTAACATTTAATTTGAATTATTAAATGATACATTGTTTTGTTCAAGATTTCATAAATTAATGAATGGTAATAAGGAAAAGATAATTTTAAAAAACATTAACAATTAAATCACATAGAATATTTTGAATTTTTTGTCCAAAGTTTCATTGCAATCAGATGAGCGGAACGACGGCGCATAAGAGACATGCAGACAAACATTCATTTTTATTTATATAGACTCATAGGCTTAAATAATTTCATAACTCTAAATAATTAATTAACGAAAATGTCTGAATTCATCGTACCTCTTAAACCACATTGCACTCTCCCCTCATTTGTCCCTATCATTTTTGAACTGGCAATTCTAAGAGCTTCCTGAAAAGGATTTTCATTCCGCCAGACCAGAGCTGTCCAAACTACGGCCCGCGGGCCAAACCCGGCCCGCCAAGGGATTTTATCCGGCCCGCGGAGGGTTTTAAAACATAATGATGTTTTTGCCCAAACCTTTTCATTTTCATAAAGGTATATCGAAAAACTACGTGGCCAACAAAACGGAGTTGTACTTGACCAAACACAAATGTCTATTGCTCTGTTAAGTTATAAGACTAAATAAAAAAAAATATATTTCGGTAACTCAAACATAAAAGAAATTTTATGCGCATGTGAATTTTGACGATAAGCAGAGTCTTATTGTTTTGTTGTAAATAAAGCAACAGCAATTTTGAGTAGTTCGCTTAAAGTACTCAATCGCACTTAAGTATAAATAAATAAATATCGTTTTGATTTCGATAACGTTTTCATGGAATTATTGCACGCGCACAGTAGCGTACCTAGAACTTTTGCAGCCCTGGGCGGTCCCGTTGCTGCTGCGCATTAGAAGTTGCATGAAAATATTTCAATTTATATAAAATAATTATATAATTATACTTTGTTTGTTTAGCATTTTGTATTTTCAAGTTACAATAAAATAGTATTAATTAATAGTATTTAATGCTACTTTACTCATAATGATATTTTTCAATTTGTATATACATGTGGCCCGTATAACATGGATCTAATTTCGATCCGGCCCTTGCCGCGAAAAGTTTGGACACCTCTGCGCCAGACAATTTGCAGTGTCAGATGCCACAGACTTACTTAAAAAGCGATCCTCCGACGCACATTGTCTGCTGCCTTGATAAACGATTCGAAGGGGTTAAATTAATTTTGTCTGTCGGGAGTTGCTGTCTAATTGATAGCGAAAGTCCAAAAATCGATCGGTAGGGCCCTCTTTTAGAATGGAAGGTGATGGAAAATTAGTGGATCTCTCAGCAGATAAAGAACAACAGCAGTCTTCTACATAATTGGGAAATACAAAGCAGCAACAGTGGAATACTACGAAGAATCGTCTGCAATTCAGCTGTCTCCACATTGGTCTACTACTTGAAATGTTTCTGTGTCTCTCGTCTGAGCTTTTGGTACTTTTATTTGGAAGCATTCGAAAACTTAGTTGTTAACTAATGAAAGTATGTAATTATGCATAAAAGTTATTACAAAAAAACAACAACAGTAGAATATAACAAAGAATCGTTTGCATTTCAGCTGTCTCCACATTCGTCTGCGACTTAAAATGTTTCTGCGACTCTCTGCTGAGTTTTTGGTATTTTTATTTGGAAGCATTCGAAAAATTAGTTGTGAAATAATGAAATTATGTAATTATGCCTAAAAGTTATGATACGAAAACGAATAATCCAGTCTTTTCAGAAAAAGTGTATTGACTATTAGCTATAGTGTTAATATATTATTAAAACTCCACTAAAATGAAGAAAATGTGATAAAAATTATTTAATTTGTGGGTTGAATAAAGTTATTTTCAATATGTATCACATTGTTTAATTAAACTGGTTTAAAAATAGCCAGGTTCCTATCTTTATAACTTAATCAGCTCTACCTTTTGAAAAGTCAAAATTATTTATTTAAATTATTAGTATGTCAAGAATATTTTACTAGATGTAATTGTTACGACAAGATTACTATAATGCTTGTGTTGAATAAAATTATTTTCATTATTAACGAGAGCCAACCACCATGCCGGAAGTTTATCATCCGGAATAACGAGGTGCCCTTTGGAATATTTCTTGTTATAAGCCCTATTACTGACTCTCCATCCCGCCCGAAAGCACTCAGAAATAAATATTGAATGACCGGAGCACCGCAACAGCAACACTGGCAGGAACTGTAGTTGAGTCTGAAGGGCCATCACCAGCCACGGTACAACCCTCCCCGTATAAAGAACGTCCCTTTATCAATGGGAGGAGCCGGGTCCCCCATTTTTAGTGTATCCACTGACCTCAGACCCTCCCGAAGGCACACGGATTAACCTCGCAAGACGGAATGACCGAACCGCCGCTACAGCAACACTGACGGAAACTGTGGTTGAGTCATAATGGCCATCACTGACCACAGTACAACCCTTTCCGTAGGAAGTATGTCTCGTCATCGATGGGAGGAACCAGATCCTCCACCTTTATTGTACCCATCTGGTTGGTGAAATCCAACCATCACGGCGGAACATCTCATCCTCAATTATGAGATGCCCCCCGGAGATTATATAGTAAATAAATGTCTATTTCTAGCAATTTAGAAATTATCTATTCGGCCACTATTAGAAAAATTATATCTAATCAAATAAGATTGGCAATGGTGTGGTTTAATGGACTTCGGGATCTAACTAATAATTTTACTTTCTTGATATTTATTACTTTATTATTAATTTTGCTCCCCTCCTCCCCAAGGTTATCTCGTAATTGAGGATGAGAAGCTTCCGTCATTTTGGTTTGTTCTAGGCATCCTTGGTGATACCGAAAAAGATGGGGGTCTGGCTCCTCTCAGGGTTGACGGGACTTCGGGTTGACCTTCTTTCTTAGGAAAAGATTGTACCGTGGCCAGTGATGGCCCTTAGGACTCAACCACAGTACACGCCAGTGTTGCTGTTGCGGTGGTCCGGTCATTCAGTATTTATATCCGAGTGCCTTCAAATATTTCGGAGTAGTCAGTTTAAGGTCTATTATTAATTTCAGTTGTTCACCTGTATAATCATATTATCGGACTCTCTATAAACTGTTTGAATAAGATTTAAGAATATTTACCGTATATGAATTCAATCAGTAATTCATAAAAATTTTCAAATAAATATTTTTATTTATGAAATATTTTTAACAAATATATAGTCATTGATAATGAACCACATTTCGTACATTTTTTTCTAACTAAATCATTAGAAAAGTCCTTTCTGAATTAGTTTTCCACCGTGCCTTTTTAGAATAAACTTAACTAAACAACCGACGGAATTATCCATTGACGAGGCCAGTCGAATCGCATGAAAAAAAAATAACGTAACATCCCATTCTTTCCAAGATTAACATCTCTTATTTCATTGTACCGGTCTCAAATTGGTATAACGACCGGCGTTCGAACTCACGCAATTGGGAAGTTCTCGGTAAACGTTAAAATAACACATTTCCCGGAGAGAAAAAAAAAAGATGGAAAGTGGGGGGAGGGCGGAAAAAGCAAAAAACAATAAGCGAATAAAAAAAGCGCAAAGTTCCGATCATTTGAGGAGAATGTTCCGATTACGAGTCGCAATAAAAACGCGAAATTGCATTTCTGAGTTGATTTCTAGAAGATATCGCTCCCTCTCTCTCTCGATAACATGCATTTCCCCCAGCAAATTGCCGAGAACATGTCTATAAATTTCTCTCTCTTTCCACCCCCAACTCCACCCCGTCAAAAATCTCTCCCCTCCCCCCTACTGTCTCTCTCTCTATATCCCTTAAAAATAATAAACTCGAAACAACTTCTCGTGTCCCCGCGAGACTTCGCGTGAGTTATTTGGCGCGAACCAGTTCATTCATCTTGCGATAGTTTTACCCGGGATATATATCCATCCATCGCCAAAATCGAAATTACAGTTCCTATCCAGGAAAAATCCATGAATATTTAAATTCAATATCTAAACTTTTGGCGAAGAGGGCAGCGAACAACTCAACCCTGCCGTTGACCGTGCAACGGGAGAGAGGGGGGGTGACGGTGGATGGATTTATAAGGGTGACTGGTGGGTTGACATTGCAAAAAAAAAATATCTAAAATCATTTGAATATGAAATATGGTGGTTTTATGCAGGCCGGAAAAGTCATTACTTCAGAGCGTTGTTGTTGGGTTGGATAGTGTTTGTCTTCGCCATATATCGTGTTGTTACGATGACAAGGCTTATGACTAGCATTAAAATAAATTATCATCAAGATGAAGAGACTGGGTTACATTAACGATAAGGGGGTGGTTTTAATGCATTTGTGCTACCGTTGTTATCATTTGAATATGATTAATCACAATGTATCGTGCTTGTCTGTGGGAATCGAGTAACAAACTTGCATGTCTTGCTTTCCTCTATGGGCTTGAGCGTGTTAAATGAACTTCGGTCAGAAATTGCATAGAAACCTCATTTGTTATACGTTATTATGATATCTTGTTGAACAACAGAAATAAAGTGTCGTGAGTTTTGCAAAAAAAAATATTCGAACTATAATTAACTTGCGACATTTTTTTCGTGCCAAATTTATACATTCGTCTCGATAGGCGAATTAAATTTTCTGAGAATTCTTTAAATATGTTTCAAGATTATTAGTGAAAGGAAAATATTGTTTTTCAAAAGTATCGTTTTAAATAAATAGTGAAAAGAAATAAATCTATCTTGAATCTAACAATCATCAAAATTATTTGCTGTAAAAAATTATCGTTTGCATATTTTATAACTGTCACAAAAAAATAATAATTTTTTATTCAAAATGCGAAATTCTGCATAATTTTTATAGACTTTTTCCTTACATTAAGTAATATTTTTATTTCTAGAAAACTGACTTATTTTTTACAATAAAAACATGTACCTTTTTATTTAAAAAAAGGCTAAACAAACAAGAATAAAATTTGTCTGCAGCAGCTCAAAAACGTAGAAAAAGAATTTTATTTTTATTTTTGCATGAATAAGAAATAATCGTTTGCATAGTTATATTATTGTTGACAGTAAAAATATATTTTAGTACACGTCTTTTTCTGCCTACAAACTATAATATTAGAATTTAGGCTTTTAAGCGTGTATTTACGGATCAGTAGTTAAATTTTCTTCTATTTTTCCTAACAATAAGAATATTAATAATTCTTTATAATGCAAATGAAATTCCTTGTGTATAAAGGAACGGCTCATCTATTACATTTACTATTTTATGTTAATTCCAATTCCTCAGACGCCGATTTTTTGAAATTTCTAAATTATTTATTTAACTAATGAAAGAAAATACAAGATTTTACAAGAAAGAATCTCCAGAATCAAAGAACATTAATAAATGAATACAAAAAGTGTCAAAGCTATAAGTAGTGAATCACAGAAAATTTATTAAATATTTAATATGTGTCTATTGTTCAATTTATAAATACTAAGAATTAAGAAATTATGACGTTATAAATCCAGAAACTATTAAAAATGTGTTAATGTTAAAATGTGTAACAATCTATAGAAAAGCTAAAAATTATTAAAAAAGCTAATATATATATTTTATCTTAAAATATCGTATGTTTTCTATTACATACATGTATTTGGGTGTAATGATGCCTCTTAATCTAAATTAATCCCAATTAAATTTCAAATATTCATCTTAATTCAGCCTATATTAACCCATTCTAAAATTGTCTGATATTTCCAATTCTCACTTTTTTTAAATTTAATTAGTGCTACACGCGTTCTTTAAAAATGCTTACTTCTACATTTACACAAGCTCCGAGTAAAGGGATAAAAATCTTTAATGCTTGTGACATTCTATTAAAGATACCTAAAATTAATTATATCTAAATTTAAAGATTTAAAAAAATTAAGATCTTATAGAAAAGTGATCGAAGACAAAAAAATGCTGTCTTTTTTTACCCTTGTGTCAACGGACGTCAACTTCACCATCGTTTCTTGTACATTTATATGCCTTCTAGATCAAATATTTCGAAGTTAAAAGTTCCAAAGTGTGTTCTATTCGGCCACGCAACTGATAACAAATGCAGGATGCATAGCATCATGAAAAGTCTTAAATTTGAAACACATTTTTAAGCACTTTAAAAGTGCTTAATTGTGCAAGAAAGGTCCTTAAAAGTCCTTAATTTTGCAAGAAAGATTCGTAAAAGTGCTTAATTTCTTTAGAAGTGCAAAGAAGATATTCTTTTTTGTTTCAGCATTAGATATTCCCTTTTGTTTTCGCATTCGATTAATACGTTAAATCGATAATAATCATAAATATTTGCTTACTGGATACAGCAAAAAATAAAACTGAAGAAAGGGAAGCATTCGGTGAAGGGATACAAGAGTTTTAATCCGTTCTAATATAATTTTTTGCTCATTTTTTTCAACATTGGTCATCGTATTGAAATATTCAAATGATTATTCCGTAAGAGTGATCCGACAAATTATGTCGCACTTGTTGGAACTCGAAAAATGTTTGAATTTTTTTTGCATTTAGTGATCTTATTAGTTCTCTTCTTATAAAAACTGACTCAAATTTTTAACAATATTAGGATTTTTTTATTTTTATTATCCATTTCTCTTTTTGTCAAAACCAAAATAAAATAATTTGTTTTGCAATGGAAGACATTGAACAAATATTATGAAAATGCAGAGATAAAAAATATTAAAAAATGTTCATTTAAAATTAACTTTTAAAAAATCCAATAACATTTATGCTTCATAATAAAACAGAAAATAATCTAGGATTAAAAAATACGCAGGTTTACAATTGCGTACATGTACAAAGGTGTTTAATTTTTTTGGCTCTGTTGCTTAAAAAATGCTTATTTTTCGAAGCACTTTACCTCTACGCACCCTCATATATTTACATATACATACACAACGTTTATACATACACAATACATATACATACACAACGACATATCACATATATCGTATATACAGACCTATCACATATATACGTATATACAGACATATCACATATATACGTATATACAGACAAATCACATATATACGTATATACAGACATATCACGTATATAGGTATATACAGACCTATCACATATATTCGTATGTGCAGACATATCACATACATATACGTATATACAGACATATCACATATATATATATGTATATAGACATATCACATAGATACGTATTTACAGACGTATCACATAGATACGTATATACAGACATATCACATAGATACGTATATACAGACATATCACACATATACGTATATACAGACATATCACACGTAAATGTATATACAGACATATCACA
>JAPMOQ010010593.1:1542261-1609879 GCA_026543055.1 Argiope trifasciata | reverse complement strand
GTATATACAGACATATCACACGTAAATGTATATACAGACATATCACATATATACGCATATACAGACATATCACTTATAAACGTATATACAAACATATCGCATATATACATATATATAGACATATCACTTGTATACATATATACATACACAACATACTGGAATGCTAAAACTTCTAAAATAACTTTGGCAAATAAGATATACTCTTGTTCTGCGGTTATGGCGTCAACCCCTTTTATCTGTATCAATTCTCAGCAATTTTTATCTTTCCTCAGACATTTTTCCCTAGATCAACTTCCCTAACACGAATTCCTAAATCAACATCCCTTCCGAGGGCAAAGATCTCTTTCTACGTCACCGTCCAAAGACATCATCGTCCTGCAAAGCGGAAACCATCCCTTCTGTCCTTGTCACGCCCCCTTGATGGACGACGTCACGCTGATAAGGCTCGCTTTTGCCTCTAATGATCCCTGTCCCCCATCCCTGCTCTTCAACATCTTCTTCATCCTCTTTCGATGCGGTTTTATTGACGCGAGGAGCATGCAAACGAACGTGGAGATAAGCATCGGAAGATGGTACCATCCTAATGAAGTTCCAGGGTGGTTCACTAGGGGAGGTAGACCCTCCCGACATCGTCTGGTTTTATTCCAAAATGGTGTGATAGTTTTGTAATGGGATTTTATTGTACGATAAGAAGATACGTTCTGTAGAGGTAGGGAAGGTATGTCTTGTTGGGATGATGTACCGTTCCAGAATTAATGCATTTTTTATGGCCTTAGTTTGAAGACGTGTTTACGTTCCAGCGACGGTAGTTACTGGAACTATTAGCAAAAGTAATAATCTGCGAAGGATTGACAATTTGCTACTGAATGTTCTTTTTTTTTTTACTTTCCTCCCTATGATTTGAGTGTTTTTCGATTGATTGAGAGATGAAAAAAATTGCGAGGAATTGATTTTTAGTTCGTTACGATTCTGACAGTGACAGATGAGGTGTTCGTGTATGAAGCAATTCAAGCATCCAGTCATTGGCAGAAATAATGTTTTTCAAATGACTCAAGGTTGCATTAAAAACTTTGATAAACTTCATTCGTAACTGCGTTGCCATCCATTGGATGTATTAATCATCGCTGTAGAAAATGAGCTGTCTTCCCATTTTTCGTCTTTCAAAGTGTTTTATTTCCCTTAGAGCATCGTATCTGCGCAGATATAGAAAATACTAATGTATAGTTACCTTATTTACTACATGATATGACATGAAATCATGGCATTATTTTAAATTAGATGTTTTTTGTGCCATTAAATCAGTTCGATTATTTCTAAATTTACCAAATTGTATAGATTTTTTTAATGATTTGGATATGTTTTAATAATGTTAATAACTTACTGTAGAACGTTGTTTCTCCGCATATATAGAAAATATTAATGTCTAGTTACCGCATTTATTAAATGGTATAATATGAAATGATGGCATTATTTTAAATTTTATATATATATATATTTGTGCACCATTAAATCAATTTGATTATTTCTAAATTTACCGAAGTTTATAGATTTTTGTAATGACTTGAATCTGTTTTAATAATTTTAATGACTTACTGTAGAACACTGTATCTGCGCATATATAGAAAATACTAATGTATAGTTACTGTATTTATTAAATAGTATGATAAGAAATGATGGCATTATTTTAAGATACATATATCTTTTTTTTTGTGCACCATTAAATCAATTTGATTATTTCTAAATTTACCAAAATTTAGAGATTTTTTTAATTACTTGGCTTTGTTTTAATTATTTTTAATGACTTAAATGACTTCCTATAAAACATTGTATCTGCGAATATATAGAAAATACTAATGTATAGTTACCGCATTTATTAAAAGGTATGATATGAAATGATGGCATTATTTTAAATTAGATATATATATTTCTATTTTTTGTGCACCATTAAATCAACTTGATTTTTTCTAAATTTACCGAAATTTATAGATTTTTTAATGACTTAGAATTTTAGTGATTCAAAATATTAAGGTACAACGCATTTGTATATATAATAATAATTGGATATATTATTATATTCATATTCAAAAAAATAACGATAATTTCTTAATGAAAATGTATTGGAATATATAATAAGCTTAAAATTTCTCTTGGAATAGTTTCATTCTGAAATCTCCCCCTTTGTAAACTATTTGATTTGACTAAAATAATAGTGCGGATAAGCAACTTAGGAAAAAGAAAGAAGCTTATGAAAACTTAACCTATATACTTATTAAAAAAAGATTTATAAGAAACTTATTAAAACTTAACTTATATACTTATTTAAAAAAAGATATATAAGTTAATAAAGAACCAAAACATGAATTAATATAAAAAAATAAATGAATGCGAGCGGCACATGTTAGTTACTAACTTTCGAACTCTATTTGCCAGTTTGGGCGGGAAACAATCAGGTGATTATCATGACGAAATCCGTGAAGAAACATATGCCATACAGAATATGAGAACTATTAAATTAGAAGCTTCCACGGCAGTTTTGCTTAGTTTGAATTAAAATATTCAAAATTTATATGTACAAGTGATGTATATGTAAATTTCATATACATCATTTATAAAAAGTAATTGGCGGGATAATCTATCTTTTAATTGCATTTCATCTTTTGCTGAGCTGTAATGTCACTCTCTTTTAGCATATAAAGTCCTCGGCTTAATTTAGTTTTGTTAACATGTCATTTTTTAAAGCAATACTAAAGTTATTTTAGGGATGGATCTCGAAATTATGAACTGCTGTGAGATGACACCTGAGTTGAGTTCATCTATCTTGAATTATCTTATAAAAATATATGAAAAATATGAAAAAGGTAATTGCAAACAGTCATGTGCAGTACATAATTGCAAAGTCTTGCATTTTTTCTGTTCCAAAGCATTAAATAGGATTTTGCACAAAGAACATACGATTCTTATGTCTTGAACTACTTTATTAAATTCGCTAATAATAAGAAAAAAAGGGTTAAAAATTGCATTTCTTATACATATGTTCAAAAGTACTCATTGAAAATAAATTTTATGTATATTTTCACGATCAGAGTCTAGAACTGTGTTGTATATTTTCCAGATTTTATCGTCTGCATTGAATTATCTTATTTAAGGTAATAAAAGGTTAGGGAAAATTTATATTAACTAAACAGATCTCATAAATATGTGCGCAATTAAGTACTGAAAATTTGGTGCTGCTATAAAAGATAAGATATAATTTATACTATCTAAACAGATCTCATAAACATATGCGCTATTAAATGCTGAAAGCGCTGAATTGTTTTAGTGCAATAAAATTTTCTTTAATACGTCATTACATCTTTTTATATTTTTTAGTTCAATTTACTATCTAATATTTTATAATTTAATATGTTTTTTCTTCAATAAATAATAATAAATTATAAAGAACGTTTTTAAAAACAAATATCATTCAAAAATACCGTAATACCATAGAAATTTGTCAGAAAATAATTTCTTTAGAAAAGAATGGCATGTTGCCAATCGAGAAATTTGATCAGCAAAATTATTTGTAAAAATTATTTATACATAATACAGTGGCAGTAATAACAATAATAAATTACAAAGAACGATTTTAGAGACAAATATAACTCAAAAATACCGTAATAACATTGAATTTTGTTAGAAAATAATTTCATTAGAAAAAAAAAATGCATGTTGCCAATCGTAAAGTTTGATCAGCAAAACTATTTATAAAAATTATTTAGACATAATACAATGACAACTTCGATAGTCGCAATAGATGTTATCTTCCCAGATTATAAGCATTACAGTATTAACGCTAGAAAGACGGAGACTTAGTGTATACCTATATTACCCCAATGCAGTCAAAATGACTGCATTGTGAAAAAATAACTAATGTGCAAAGAAATTTGTTTAAAGTTAATCTTTAATATTTCTTATACCATTTACAGTCATATAGCAAGTTATTAGTAAGTATTAACAATAAAAAAAATTTACTTCATTTAGCACAAAAAATAATTTATTCATTATTTGTACATTTTAAGCAAACGTAACTAGAAATCTTTTTATGTGTACATCTTCCGCAAACATACTTTTGACATTTTTCACATATATTATTTGTTTTGTTTTTGATGCCAAGTCGTACTTGACAAAATTTTCGTTTGTTAGGATTTGTTGTATTTGATGTTTGTGGGTCCTCATTTTCTGATGGCAGGCCTGGCATAAAGATTCGAACGACAAATAACGAACAAGTGACGGTGATCAAAAAACATATAAACTGTTATACGAAATAGGAGCCGATCTGATTTCATATAATCAGATTGGCTCCGATTTCGTATAAGAAATTTACTCAATTCAATAATAAAGGCCATTTAATTCTTTAAAATTTTCCAAGTAGTCAAAATGACTGCTTTAGGCAATACGGGTATAACACATGCATATACTGGAAATGAAAGAGGGGGGGGGCAACTACAATGATTAATAAACACATTCATATGTTATACAAAAAGTCACAAAATTCTTAGAAGCATTATATACACAATTGTTTTTCTAACTGGAATTGAAAAGCAGTCAAAATAACTGCTTTAAGCAATCTAGTGTTAAAGAAGTTTGCGTTAAGTTGAACAGATATTTTTGTCTGTCTCTCATATCAGACCATCAATCAGTATAAAAACCATTAAGCAATCTAATTCATGAGTTAATGATTTCACAGAAGTACAAAAATAACTAATAAAACACGCAAAGATTGCAGACATTTCCTGTGTTGCGTAGTTTCTGAATATTCACTCAAACGTTAAAAAAAAAAACCATTCTACGCTACTAAACACGACTTCTGCAAACAAATGCTTGCGCAAACCTGCTTGTTACTTCTTCGTCCGAACGCTCATGGACAAGTATTACGAATTTAATGCGAAAGAAGCAATGTTATTCCACCATATATAATACCTATACTTGGAACGGAGCAGATAGTAGTAAACACATCCACTGTAGCCGGTGTTTACTCAGAAGGTGTGTATTTGTCCAAGACAGATTGAAAGACGCGTCAGTTCGGTGTGTTTGCATGTTCTTGATTGATTCCGAAATGCGGGTACGACACGTTTTGAGCTCGCATGTTACACCGAATTCGAATATGGCACGATCCCAAGTCATGTGTGACCGAACCCCTGGAATAGCCATTATTAGTCTTCAAATGATGGCTATTTGATTCCGTTTTGTGATGTGAGGATATTGCTTCGGCGATTTAATGTTAGATGATCACCAATTTTAGACGATGATTCCAAGAGATGGTGGATTTAAGTATGTCTTGATCTTAGTCGATTCACATATGGGGGCCTCATTTTTAATAAATTGGTCAATGCAGTTACATATTTTTTTAATTGAATCAACATTCTAACTGCTCATTTTAAGCAAATTCTTTTTTTTTATTTTAGTAAATTTTGAAATAAACAACTTAATTACGTGCCACCTCTGGCGTTACCTTGGAGAAATGCCGAAATTGCGCGTAACTTTCACTAATTACAGTTTTAATTTTAAAAAACTCAAAAAAAACTTTGAAAATCACGTTTTAGGCCTCCAAAGTACTCACATACCACCAAATTTGGTATTTCTGGTCTGACCTGTATGAGGGGTAGGGGGGCGGGGTAAAGATATTTAAATTGATGTGTTGTCAACATATAGTGAAGATGGTGAAATCTCAGATTTCGTCTACGTCATTTGATCACCATTCAAAATCTCGATGTCAGTCTCTCCCGAAATATCTGTTGTGATGATTCTAAATAGAATGCAAGTGTAACTTGTCTTTATTTTGTAAGATGCTTTTGATATTTAGCTGAAATTAAATATTTTTTATTTAGATTTTCTACATGATTCTTAATCTAAAAGAAGCGTAGAGTATATTTCATGTATTAGATTAAAAACAATTATTCTTTTTTACAGTCTTTTACAAAGCTTTTAAGTTATTTAAATTGGAGTTCGAAGTAGACATTTAAAATTCTAATTATTTTTTATACCCATATGTTATCGACTTAATACTCAAAATATGAAAAATTATTATTTAATGAGTTCTTTAATTTTAATTTAGTTTTTATTCGAAATGTTAAGCATTATTTTGTAAAGAATTTTTCGAAAAAACTAATTGTAAAATTTCACCGCGCAACGAATATTATATTATGATAAATAATAAAAAATAAAATATTACCTAGAATATTATAAACGATGCCTTAGACTTTTTTATTTTGATCTTGAAATTTTTCTTAAATAATAATTTTCAAGCTTCTAATGCATAAATAACAAGGTGGATTTAAGTAATTTTTTATTTCGATATTAATTTATGTTATTAGAGAAAGTTGATAAACACTAAAGCTAAAAAAATAAATATTAAACAATTTTCTCAATCGTTTTCTATATTTTTTTATTTAAAAACTAATAAATAATTTTTTGCTGACATTGCTGATTTTATTGGCTTTTTAACACTGTCTCATGACAAGCTTTAGGTTATTTAAGCGATTCAACTGACATCTTTTTATTTATTTATGTTAGAACAAAATGTTATCTTAATAATTTTATTTTTTATTTAGAATGCTTTAAAAAAATTCAGGTGTCTTTTTTTTTTTCAAAACAACTAGAATTTTCAAAAACAAATGAATTACTTTATCGTATATCGTATTTAGGAAACATAAATTCCACAGAATGAATTAACGATTTTATGAGATATATGAAATGTTTCGAGAAATATGATTCATTTCCGGCAAAGAGATAACCGTTATTATCCAAAATGAAAAAAAAAAAGAATCTACAATTATTTTTGTAGCATTGCTGATGTTATTGGCTTTTTAAACGCTTTATAATGAGAAGCTTTAGGTTATTTAAGCGATTCAACTGACATCTTTTTATTTATGTTGGAACAAAATGTTATTTAATTAATTTTGTTTAATTTAGAATGTTATGAAATATTTAGGCGTCTTTGTTTCAAAACAATTAGAATTTTCAAAAAAAAAAAAACTGAATTCCTTTATCGTTTGCCCATTTATGAAACATAAATTCCACGGAATGAATTAACCATTTTATGAGAGTTATGAAATGTTTTGAGAAAGATGATTCATTTCCGATACGAAATAACTGTTATTATCCATAATAAAATAAAAAGAATCTACACTTCTTTTTATGGCATAAATAAATGAACACATCGTATAATTAACACACAAAAAAAGTGTGTGGCCTTCACTAACAAATTCAACAATGGTCCATGATGGTGTTGTTTTTACATAACCTTCATGGGTGGAAAGTTCTTCGAATTGAGCGATTTCAACAGTCAAGTTTTGTTTCTCTAATACTTACTATGATATGCAAAAACCTTTCGTAAAGCTTTAAGTTCTTTCAGATGCATCCTCATTAACAGCTCAGACGAAACATTTTTGTCTTCATTTGCATTTTAGATTTAGTCTTTTAGGAATTTCGGAATAAATTGCGCACTCTCTGTCTTAAAGTTTTTTTTAGAAGCTTACTCTATGGATATGCTATTGCTGAAAATTACGAAATCAGTACTTAGTATTTCCTGTCTGTTGGTAATCATATTCGTATATATGTTAATACCTGAAATTGGTTATAAAAATCTCTTTTCAGAGGAGGTTATAAATTTCTGATTTGAGCTATTAAGTTTCGTTCGAAATCAAACAGTTTTTGAATGAATTGTATTGCAAAACTTGTTCCAAATTTTGTTGGAATTACAGGAAGTTTTGAATGACAAAATATAAATCTGGGCATAATAGAAAGGAAGCAGTAATTACAAAATTTTAGAGAGAAAATTATTTCACTATATTTGTGGTAGTGGTTCTAATGCCACTTGGTCATTACGAATAAACGGAGCTCTTTCGAATTAAGGCAGAGTTATGCGCCTTTAGTCGTTTACGAGCACCGTTAAGGTGAAAGTACGACTTTGCTCAAACAGACACGACACAACCCTTTTTAGGGGGCGGTCGAACTCATTTAAACACTCATTCATCCATCTGCAAGTCAGAATTTAGATCCAAATCAGAGACCGACTCATCCCTGATTCAGTACCCCCAGAGATATCGTTTTGTTATGGGAACTTGGAGGACTTTGCAGTTTCGACATATTTAACGTGCCCCAACTGCCATTAGCCAACGCGGCGGTATTTGGCCGAGACAAGGACAGAACCCGCGACCTTTCGATTACGAGACTTACGCTATACCAACCAGGCTACCGCGGCCTCGCTATATTTGTGAAATCGAGGATTGTTTCATAAGGTTTTTATTCTTTTAATAGTTTCTGAGCTTAACAATGGACTTGTAAAATGGGAATTTATTATTATTATATATATAATAAAATATTTCTTGATCTAATTTAATTAATTACCTACTTTTTATCTTAACCCAACCCATATTAACTTCATGCTAAAATATTCTCTTATTTCCTGACCTAATTCCCACTATTTCACTTAACACGCTCTCGGTCAGCTGCTGAATTCAGTAGGTTTTCATCTTCCGAGAGAAAGGACAAACATCCTTAATGCTTAACGAATTCTTTCCAAGATACCCAAATTTCCCTTTCCTAAGTCTTCACATGTCAAAAACATCGCTATCAAAATCTCATTATAAAATTACTGAAGGAAAATTTTTGATCTCTTTCTGTCTTCTGCTTTAGTGTCGTGATGACGGATTGGACTGACATATGACCTATACTTTGTACAGAAATTATGTCTCAAGATGATGTGTATGCCTCAAGAGATGACATATATCGAAGTTGAAATTTCAAAAGTTTATTCTTCTATTCGGTCAAGCAGTTGTTTATAATATAATATAGGTAGAATTTTTATAGGTAGAACGATTTATTTCATACTAGGAGAAATAATATGCACAGTAAAAAGTTATAAGAAATACGCCAATTCACATCGTGACACAAGAACAGAAAATTCAAAGAGAGCGAATTTTTTCCCTTCGGTGTCTATTACAATGAGATTTTAATTGGTATTTCTTTAACGCGTGAAGATTTATGATAGGGAAATTTAGGTATCTTTGAGAGGATTTATTAGGCGTTAAGGATGTTTATCCCTTCTTTCGAAGCGTGAAAACCGACTCTATTCAGCAGTTTTACAAAACTGGTGTTCCATTCTTTTATTAATTAAAAATTTAAAAATGGAATTGGATCAGGAATAAGAGACCATTTTAGAGAAGGTTATATGGTCTAAATTACGATAAAAATTTGGTAAATTAATAAGGATTACATTTATATAATTTAACATTTTTAAACAAAACTTTTTCCTTCAAATAAGGTGTATAAATATTAGAAATTTCCAAAGATAATTAAGATAAATTTCTTATAGTTATCTTAAAAAATAACACCATTTCGTAATAAATAACACCACCTTTCGAAACGTAATAAATAACGCCTCTCGAACATGTATTGGACGCATCAGCATTTTTCGTCTGACGCTGGTGCCTTTTTTTATCAAGACATAAGAATTCAAAGGCGAAAGCGATGGCAGGTGAAAGGGATGGGACTGCCAAAAAAACAAAACATCGGCCACATAAAAGAAGGAGGTGGGGGGGGTTCGAAGAGGGGACGAGGCGAAGAAGACAAGTTCGAAAACGAAGTGAAAAATAGCGCCCCAAGCATCGGATGCAATGGATACTGAAAATGGAAGATATAAAACAATGCGGACGGCGGAATTCAAAGATCTTTTGGAAGTCGAAAGAAAAGTGCTAAAACTTGAGATGAAGACTGACATCTCGTATTTCGGAGAGGGGGGTGTCCTCTCGATCGAACAGTAGCTCTCCCCCCCCTTTTTGTATCTTTTGTGGCAGCGGTATGAAAGGGGGAAGAAAAAAAAGGCGCATATATTTTTTCTTTGCTCCACAGATGGAGTTGGGTTAGAAGCATTGAGGTTGAATGGTAATGAGGTTTAAATAATGGGTTTGGTTTAGTTTAGTTTAGTTATATTAACGTCCCGTTGTAAAGCAACATTAGGGCTATTTTGGAACTCAGCTCGTCATTTTGAACCGTGGCCAGATGACGAGGTCGACACCTGAATTGTTACCCTTTTCTCCACCCCACACCAGATGCAGGAAGGCCACGGTGGCTGGTGGTAAGGTCTCGACTTCGGAACCGGAGGGTTTCAGGCTCGAGACTCGATTCCATCGAAGAACCCTCGTGTGATGGGGTCTCTCGCACGTTAAATCTGTCAGGCCAAACGTCCTCCCGCTGGTGTGGAGAGGGGGCGCCAGTTCAGGCGTCGTCCTCGTCATCTGACCGTGGTTCAAAATGATGAGGTCCGTCCCAAAAATAGCTCTCGAGTTGCTTTAAAACGAGACGTTTATATAACTAAACTAAACTAAACTAAAACAGAGGGAGGACGTTTGGTCTAACAGATTTAACTTACAAGAGACCCCATCACACGACGGTTCTTCGGTGGAATCTTGTCTCGAATCTGAAACCCTCCGGTTCCGAAGCCGAGACATTACCACCAGGCCACCACTACCCCTTGCTCTATGTATGGAGTTCGGTATAAGCATTGAGGTTGAATGATAATAAGGTTTAGATAGTGGGAGAAATGAGTTATAGATTTTTATTTTCTGAATTCTGGGTTAGATAATAGTCATTTGCTTATGCAACATTTACCCTTTTTTCATCTCCAAAAGAGCTATGGTGGTCTGGTCCTGGCTTAAGGGTAGCGTGTCTTCCTAGTTTTGAAGAAATCCCGGGTTCGAGTCCCGGTTCGAGCATGGTTCTATCTGTGAGTAATGTGAATGTTACCCCCAGTAGAAAGGGATTGTGCAAAAGAATGTGAAACATGAAGTTGCTAAGTCGTACTCTCGGCCCTAGTTGGCGCTACTGAAAAACAAGGGACGCTAATTTAGGCTTAAAGTCGCTGACAGCGATCAGGGGGCTTTTCGATGACAAGGAACAGCAACAACACATCTTGGAGCTTGTCATTCAAAAGGCATTTTGATCTATTTCACATTTTGATCTCTTTTTTATTTAGGGGGGAGGGATTAATTGCAATTATCTAAAGATTCGAGCCATTATTTCGCCAGATTGGGAGAAAATTAGAATCATCCTTTCCAGTCATTTATGATGCATTCTAAGCACTACAGTTGTATTGTTTACCCATAGAAAAGTTGCAACCTTTATATTGGGGTCCGCGTTGTCCTGGTGGTAAGGTCTCGGCTTTCGGAACTGGAGGGCTACAGGTTCAACACCCGATCCCACCTAAGAACCGCCCTGTAAGCGGATTCGGTGCATGTTAAATCCGCTGAGGCCAAACATCCTCCCAATGGCGTGATATGGAAGATTGGAGAGAGGGGGTGACAGATCAGGTGTTGCCTCATCATCCGACGGCAGTTCAAAACTGCGAAGTCCGTCCAATAATAGTCCTAGTGTTGCTTCAAAACGGGACGTTAATATAACTAAACAAATAATCTTCCTCAAATTGAGCTAGGCTAAAAATGGCTCAAAATTTAAACGGGGTTTTAATTTTTTTTAATTACATTTGCGTAATTCATGCAAAATATGCCATAAATTAACTTTAGCCTATAATATTATTTAAAAAATGATGGACATGGCTCTAACCTGCTCGTAACTGTTCCGGCCTCACGGCTGAAAAGAAATGAAGCGAAGGGAGAGGAACATTTGTTCAAGAGAGTGTGGCTGACACCGATAAGAGTGTACATTATTAGTTTAGTTTAGTTATATTGCCGCATTAAAGCGAAACATTGCCGAGTCTGCAAAGCTGAATGGTTATGACGCTGGACTCATAGTGAGGAGTTTATGTGTTCGAATCCCAGTAGACTTAAAGTTTGTTTTTCTATTATTTCGTATTCCAGAAGATTCTGGACCTTTCTTTAATTTACCAGAGAAGTGCTCTGGACTTTTCTTACTGTCTACACAAAGGTATTCTGGAACTTTCCCTACTGATATAATAGCTGAAGATCTCTCAGTCACAGTGTTCTTAGTTCAGAGTTGAGTTAATAATTTAATTTAACTCTACTTCCTGTGTCTTCTTGAGTTCTGTCTACGTGACAATACTAATCCATTAAAGGCGGGAGTCGTAGTGCTACGATTTGATCCGCGTTACCTAGCATACTTTCGTCAAGATCCCTCGCCTTTAATGTGTTGATTTCCCGTTTTAAAACAACGCTAGAGTTTTTTAAAGACGAACCTCATAATTTTGAACCATGGTCAAATGATGTTTCTATACATTAGTAGGTGGGTACTGGGGGGGGGGGGCTAGTGATCCGAGAAATGAGTTTAAATTTAAATTGGAATTTAATTATACATATATAAATATTCATCAATTTACTAATACTTAAAATATGAATAAATTTGTGTTGTCAGAGAACGTGTGAAAGCACGTGATAGTAACCATCTGGACAGATTCCACGCCTACATTCTACCTTCTATCAAATCCGAGAATATACCACTAGAACACTCTAAGCAATGGTAAAGTCACCTAAACCTATTATTTTCATGCCGCGATCAAAATGTTAAAACAAAAGAAATTGCAATATTCAAACAATTTTTAAATGACGATTCATATTGAAAAATCCAAGTGTCAATATTGCTACAAGCATTAAATTTTGAAATTCTTTCGGATCTATCTTTCCCGAAAAGCGTCATTTATTAAAACTACTAATGTCATTTCTAGCTCACCATTTTATAAATTTGAAACTTATGAAACTCAGATTAAGGTTGAAACATAGAAGTTCAAGATTAATTCTTTCGCATTTAGTAGAAAATTCTTTGACAATCTAATCCAACGTTTACTTTAAGTGAATTTTTAAAAAATGATTACAAACTCGTCATCAGCTATTGAAATATGACAACTGAACCTTGTAAACAAGTTATTGTTATTTTGTTACTTTACAGCACGTGTGGAAATAGATCAGTTGTTTAGAATCAACGTTGTTTAGAAAACTAACGTCATATCCTTTCATCTTAAATAATTTTTAAAGTATAATATAATCGGAGTAACCGCATAAATAGTTTTATGATTTAAAATAGTTACATTATTTAAGCCATAACCCCGGTACATATCCTTAGAAATTCACAATGTGTATCTTTCTGCAAATTTTTATCTCTAATTTATATCTAATCTGCTAAAATTAATGAGAATTTTAAAGTGATAATACCCACTGCGATGTTTATTTATTAAATTATTCATTATCATGGTCGGGAGATACTTTTGGAAGAACTAATTAAATACAAAATTTGTTATAATGTTGAGATAATAGTAATGTAAATGTTAAAGAATAGTTTAGTTTAGTTTAGTTATATTAACGTCCCGTTGTAAAGCAACACGATGGCTATTTGGGGACGGACCTCATCATTTTGAACCCCTGTCAGATTACGAGGACGACACCTGAACTTGCACTCCCTCTCCACACCATACCAGCGTTTGGTCTGACGGATTTAACGTGCAAGAAACCCTATCGCACGACAGTTCTTCGGTAGAATCGAGTCTCGAACCTGAAACTCTCCGGTACCGAAACCGAGACCTCACCACCAGTTCACCGCGGCCATTGAAAAATAGTATATGTATGCAATATTTAATAACTCTATCGAATATTAGTTATTAAATATTGGGTATTTCAACGACACATTTACTAATCAATAAAATTAATTTATGAGTGAATCCTCACATTAGATGGCTACATATTGTGCTGCCATCTGTCGTTATTATCGGAAAGATAAAAATTGGTGTTTAGTTATAAATCACAATAATACCACCACCCAATTGAAAAATATTTTGAATGGTGCTACTTAAACAGTAATTATTGCTTTTGAAGAAAGTTGTTAGTTTAATTTTCAGATTGTCTAAAGCTAAGTGGAAGTTTGATTTATCGTGTATAAAATGAGGAATTTTTCTAAATATGCATGCTCAGTTTTCTTCGAAACTGTACATGCAGAACTGTACAGTTTACATTAAAACTGTAAAGTGGAAGCGTCTAGAAACGAATTGACCTGAAAAGGTCAAAGGATATACAAAATTATTATTTCCGGTGGTTCGTATAGATTATAAAGTCATTATAAGCATGTGAGCCAAAGTGACTTATTGCTGGAAAGTCAGAGGTCTACGTTGAAGGAAATTATCTCGTTTTCCTGGATGACTATTTTATGAATTAAATGGCGCAGAATGTAACAAGATAGTTAAAGCGTTGAGGAGAAAATTTTCAATAAATCTGTTTGACAGTTACTGGATACGAAATTTTAATTTTCTACAATTGTAAATTTTTGCATAATAATAACTTTTTGGATTAAGGCATGTATGGCATCATAAAAAACATGAATCAATACTTATGTAATGTTATATCCCACATTAAATCAACAAAAGAACAAAACCGTCACTAGCCTGATAAGACACGTTTGGCAATTCGGCGTTAACGATCTTAACAAAATTATCTATTACCTTAGCAAATCTGAAAATTATCTATTAAAGACATTAAATATAATCATTTAAAAATTACCAAGTACACACAAGAATGAATCTTGGTGAAATTTGTACAGATAGTTTGTAGAGCTTATATATATTGGAGCTGGCGTTTTTAGTGATATTTGGGCATCTTATACATAATAGAGCTTAGGAATTTTGACGTTTACACGGAGATTTCTGACAAATAAAAACTAACTTTATGCGAAAATTAACAACTACCCATGAATCTTTAACATGTGTTAGCGGATTCTGTTGTTAGATTGTAGTCGAAAATTTGGTGCATTTTAGTAATAAATATCTCTTTTCCTTTGAGTTGACTGCTTTAGGTTTTCTTCTGAATAAACACAATTATAGACACATTTCCTCTGAAATTCCTCTAGTAACTAATTATGAATGTCAAAAATTATGAACGTCATAAATTACATGCATAAGTCAAATTATAAATATCATAAATTAGATGTATGGGGCCAATTATGAATGCATAAATTACATGTATAGATCAAATTATGAATGTATAAATTGCATGTATAGACCAAATTTATGAATGTCATAAGTTATATGTATAGACCAAATAAAGAATGACATAAATTTAAATTACGTGTATTGAGTGAAATTATGAATACCAGAAATTTAGAATGAAGGCCAAATTATTTGTGTCATGCATTTAGCTGAAAGCGTTTTTGAACTATCGTGTTCATAGACAGACAGTCAGACTCCAGTCCAAAATATGTGCTTTTCTGATCCGTAAAGTTCCCAAATATAGGGTTATGCCAAAATTGCGAGAATGAATTTTTCAAATTTTTTTCGTTTTTTCTCTTGGTATATTTCATACGTTTTTTTTAAAGAAATTTATCTTTTGGCACTCCAAATCTTTCTCCTTGAATCAAGTTCTAATAATGATTCAGATTGGTGATCCATCATGCGTGGACTAAAGCAGGCATGGCAAAAAACATCGTCCAGTTCCCGCAGACCACGCACCCGTGACCATGAGACAGTAACTTACTGCGGTTATTCAACCGGTGAGGCTATTTTTCCGCAAGAAAGGCACCAAGTTTACAATGTTCTAACGCAACGTCTGTCCACTCGCTGTTTCACAAAGAAAAAGCAACTTTCACCCTATTCTTTCGCAGTTGTCCGAGCAAGACATCCATCCGTTGTTGCACGCAATGCAATTGTTGCCGTCGTGGTCATGCTATCTGAACTCAATTTGAGTGTAAATCTGTAGTGAGTGAGCCATTTATTCAAATGGGAACAGTAAATTAAGGTAATTAGTTTCTGAAAAGAAGATTCTTTTGGGAGAATTTCTTTTTGTCCAATTTGAAGACAGCATTGTTAATTTAATGATATATAATTAGGAGAAGTACATTGCTTTTTATGACTTTCTCGAATATATAGTATAAGGGAAACTACAGTAACCAATAAAAAAAATTCCTGCAAGATTTTTTCGAATCCCAACTTTTTTCACCTCTTTCAGTTCGAAAAACACATTTTTTTGAAAATGCTCGTCTGTCACTGACAAAGAAAAATCAAAATAATTTGAGCTAGATGGTAAAAATTTGGTATACTGTCTTCACATCATATTTGCAGCAAAGTACAATAATCAATAAAAAAAAATCCAACTTGAGATTTTTTCGAATCTTTACGTTTTACACTTCTTTGAGTTCCAAAAACACATTTTTGAAAAATGTCCATCCGTCTCATACAAATAAAAAGTCAAAAATGATTTAAGCTGGACAGTAAAAATTGGTGTATAGTCTTCACACCAAATTTGCAGCTTTCAAACGAATTTTCAGCAAAATCTATTCTGAAGACGCCTGTCTGTTCGAATATAATTTAACACGATAACTAGAAAGCAAAGATAGTTGGATGGATAAAATTCATAGCACGGCTTTAACATTTGTAGTATAGACACTTAGGTTGAAACAGAACAAATAACGAGTTGGCTGTCCATCCGTATGTACTTTCAGATATCTGTAAACGCGATAATTCAAAAACCCAATGATATTTAATACTGTATCAACTTAGGTATGTTATTTTGTGACTGCAGGTGCAGTTTTGGACTAAATCTTTGTTTCAATCAATTGAGAAAAACGTGTCCAAAGTACAAATTTGATTTTCAAATACTATTACTGGCATTCATGAATTAATTGTCAAAAAAATCGCAAAAAATGACACAATACAAAAGAACTAAGAGTCAATAAAAATACTAAACTTTTTCCAAAATATAATAGAAACTTTGTATATTCAGTGCCATTCAAGTCTTTATAAGGCAGGGCAAATTTATTATTTCCCATCTTTTCAAATGGCCATCTTTTCAGAAATCAAAAATCTGCGAAATAGGTGAAATTCGTCTTATCTGCGAAGGATTGTCTGCAAAAAAAAAAAAAAAAAAAAAAAAAAAAAACCGGGCTCATTGACATTTTGCAAGCAATTTGTAAGCGATTAGATTTAGGGTGGAAATAGAATGAAATTAGGCTTACAAGATCAACATTACGAATTGTTGGAAGAATTTAGAGAAAAATTGGAATTAAAAAAGCTTGGAAATAACAATAGAAATAAAAATTGAAAGATTGAAATATATGAAAAATGCAATTGTTCAGCTGTAAAAAAAATCGCAGAATTCATATTTCGTGCATTTAAAAATTTTTAAAAAGCAAGGTTAGTTATACTAACATTCCTTTTTAAAGTAACGTTGGGATTATTTTGATATGGACTTCGTAATTTTGAGCTGCAGTCAGACGATGAGAGTGGTACTTGATCTGGCACAGCCCTCAAAACTTCTGTACTTTTTAAAGTCAAGGATATTTTTAATTGATTGTTATTATTGAAATTAAATAATTATAATTAATTGAACACAGTACGGGCTCCACTAAAAAATTTTTAAAAAATATTGATTATTGGCAATAGTAGATGCGAATATTTAAAGAACAAAAATAATTCAAAAAATAAAATTTAAACACTTTTTTATAGTTTTTAATTTTAACAATGAAGCAAAATAAATTCAAAATGTAAAAAGAAGATTCTTAAGATCAGGAAGAAATTCCGTGAAAACTATCTAGTTATTTAAATTAAACTATCCAAGTTCTAATGTAAAAAGAATAGACAATTTAGCTAAGAAATTTAAAAATTAACAAAATATACTTTTCTTTTGTGTTTACTTGCCCCCATTAGAGATTAAAAATATAAAAAAAAAATCTTATTTTCCAATTTTTTTTAAAGATTTTTTCGATTCATTAATACCATTATCCAATTCCTGGTAAGGCTTTTTTGATTAACTTCTTTTCTTCTTTTATTTCTAGAAAAATTTATAAAAATTTTAAAACTCTTATTTTACAAAAACTCTTATTTTTTTATATACCTAATTTTACAAAGTATGATAAAAAAAATAATGACATTCGATCTAATTTGAAATTTAAGTTGTTGAGTAAAACATCATTTTTTTTCTTTTTAATACAAAGCAGTATCGAATTTAAAAAATACAAATTCTTAAAATTCTAGGAAAAAAAGCAAAATAATTCTCCAAAAAATAAATATTTCTTTAAAGTCTCAAAAAAATTCTTCATGGGCTTAAAGACAAATTTCACGATGATTTAAAGGATTATTTATATAGTGTCAAAGTTCCATTCTGTTTATTTAAAGCAAGAATTTTCTAAATTAAAAGCAGATTCATTTTTTGCACTCCTAGAGAAACGATTAAAATTGTTAGTTGCGAAAAAATCACGGGAAGTATATTTTAATCAGGGTCTGCATCACTTTTACACTTTTTTTTTTAAGTAGTTGGCTATTTCAGAAAATTAATTTTGCTTTCGAATTCTATTACTTACTACGTTGATTCAGTATTTTATTTCAGTACTACTAGCGAAAATATAAACATCATTTTTTTTTTTACTTTCTTTCATATTTTAGTGCTTTATTTCAGTACTACTAGCGAAAATATAATATTTTACTTCCCTTCGCAAGTAGTTTTGTTACCAGTTTAGTATTAATTTTATATATTTGTATATTATGATTGCAGTTTAGGCTCGCAGTAGCGTAGTAATAAGATCTCGACTTTCAGATCTCCAGTGTCTTGTTCGAGAATATAAAAATATATATCAAGCGAAAATATAAACATCCATTTTTTCACTTCCTTTCACAAGTAGTTTTGTTGCAAGTTAGTAGTAATTTTATATACTTGTATATATGATTGCAGTTTAGGCCCGCAGAAACGTAGTATTAAAGTTTAGGTGCGCAGTAGCGTAGTAATAAGGTTTCGACTTTGAGACTCGATTTCTATACACACCGCTTGTTTTAGCGCAGCATGGCCAGCTTTGGCCCTTGCACCATAAAAATCCAAACATCCATCCATCCGAACTTTCTATAAAGGAACTCTTGTGTCTGACATAACTTAGCTGCCAACTTGTACGAAATCCGATTCGCCCACAATAGACAAATATGACTCTTGCGCCAATAAACAACAACAGCAACAACAACATAAACAACTTCTGAATTAAATTAAAATGCATTATATTAAAATACTGTAACTTTTACAAAATTAGGCTTGACTATTTAAAATAAGCCAGTGGCGGCGCCCTTTTTCAAAGAATTCGGTATTTTGACCACACTTTTTTTTACTCCTGATTGGTCTTTAAGATATTTAAAACAGGAATATACTAAGAATATGATTATAACTTCAATTTACTTCAAACCTATATATCAGTACTTGACTCATTTGATATTCTTTTGCTTTTTACTGCCAAATTTTTGATGTAATGAAAATGATTTTCTACACTTTAGTACGCTAATTCTGCATTTGATACTCTAACAAAATAGTTTCTTATGGCGTTGCTCATAACAAATGAATATGGATTTTCATTTAAAAGAAAGCAACCGGCCTTCCTGTGATGAGTAATGATATTAATTTCCCAAATAGCTCAATTTATGAGAGCCCGCACACAATTCTTATCTCCTAATAGCTGCTCTTTGAAAAGAATTTGGAGCCAAGCGGGATATTAGATGACAGTTCTCTGTGAATTAATATGCAAGGAAATGCGTTTCCTCTGTGATTAAGCAGATTCCGAAAGAAATTAAGCAAGCGTAGCCGGCTAATCTATTAGGCAGTTAGCCAACTGGCCAATCTGACTCTGGCCTTGTTCTTACATGCGATAAATAGATGGGAAAAAGGCGAGATGTGGATATTGGGTAGGCTTGTTGATGGGAGCTGGAACGTGATGTGAAACACACTATCAGCTTCTTCACTTCCGCTTGTGCGAAGAAATAAAAATACAATTTTTTCCTAATGTACAGTGTATGCGTTAGAAGCAAAAACACATTTGCAAACACGCAAAAAAACGCAATATCCTAAAGGTTGTAGACAAGATTTCACAAAGAAAAATATTCGCCTCTTTGTCTATCTTTGACAAAAATGCCTCAAAACTTCTTTGAGATAGACCGCTGAAATTTAGTTTACGAAATGTGACCTTCATAAAATACAACCAGAGAATTATCAATATTGAAAAAAAGTGCTGAATCCGAAACATTCATATTTATTGAAATGCCATCATTTCTCTATAACAGCTTGTTGCTTTTTCTCTCTGTAAATGTACTCAAAAATAACTCAAACTCTTTGAGGTAGACGGCTGAAATTCGGCTAACAATCTATACCATTCATAAAACATAACCATAGATTGATCAATATTGAAAAATAGAGAAGAAAAGTGCTGAATCCAGAATAAATATTCATTGAAATGTTATCATTTCTCCATAAAAATTCACAGTTTCATTCTCTGTAAATATACTCAAAATTAATTCAAAAACTCTTTGAGTTAGACGGTTGAAACTTGGTTACGATCCATACATTCATAAAATACAACCAGAGATTGATCAATATTGAAAAATAGAGAAGAGAAGTGCTGAATTCATAACAATTATTTTGATTGAAATGCTATAATTTTTAAACAGCAGCTCACAGTTTCACTTTCTGTAAATGTACTTAAAAATAACGCGATTTGTTATGAATAAGCAATAAATAAGTTGCAATAAAAATGACAAACTGCTATCAAAGAAAATGAAAATTGATTAAACTTCATTTCAGATTTCAAAATTGGCGTACAGGAAGGGAAGAAAATATGTTCATGGAAATGTAGAAAGTGAGAAAAGAAAGTCTCATATTGTGAAAGGAAAAATTTTCATAATAAATAGTAATCCATTTGAGCACATTTTAATAATTTGTTGCTTCTTGGTCGGCATTCAAATCGAATTGTACCGACAAGAATTGTTATGAATGAGCGATAATCAAGTTGCAATAAAGATAACAAACTGTTATCAAAGAAGATGAAAACTGATGAACCTTCTTTTCAGATTTCAAAATTGGTGTAGAGGGGAGTAAACATTATTTTTTCACCAACCTTATAACACAAACACTTCAAAATGAAAGAGCACAGTACCAGCTCTCTTCAGCATTTTCCATTGATTTCCATTACAGTTTCTTCCAAGTATTTCTGCTGTAGATGTTTCTATTCAAAAGTAAATTCAAGGAAAAAAAATTGTCTTTTTCTTATTAGATGCCGAAGGAAAAACTTTCATTATAAATAGCAATGCATTTGAGCCCATTTTTATAATTTGGTGCTTTTTGGTTGGTGTTAAAATCGCATTGTAACGACATGAATTGTTATGAATCAGCGATAATTAAGTTACAATAAAGATGACAAACTGCTATCAAAGAAAATGAAAATTGATGAACGCTCATTTCAGATTACAAAATTGGTGTACAGGGGAGCAAACATTATTTTTTTACCAAGCTTTTTTCACCACACAAACACCTCAAAGTGAAAGAGTATAGTACCAACTCACTTCAGCATTTTTCATTGATTTCCATTACAGTTTCTTCCAAGTAGCATCCTTGCTGTAGATGTTTCTATTCAAAAGCCAATTCAACGAAAAAAAAGTGGCCTTTTTCTTACTAGATGGAAAAAAGAATTCTTTATAAGATGTTCCTCTTCCTAGAGAAAAATATTTCGAAAATTTTGAAAGAGAAAAAAAATTTGACTGCGAATATTTCAACGTTGAAACATGAACTCCATAGTCGATAGGGGAAAAACCTTTCGGTTGCTTTTCTCAAGAGTACTCGGTCTGTGTTTGTGTGTTTATGGTCAGAGATCGAGCACGTAAATTTATGGAATTGCACTTTCGTGAATCAGATTTTCAAAAAATATTTTGTTTCGAGTTCTGACTGTATATACATTTTTTCGGATCATTTCCCTCCGCTTGAACTCTTCAAGGAGTCAATTTTTATTTGCTGGAATATTTCTTCTTTAATGCCCCATTTTCAGGAGCAATAGAGAAGAAATATTCTAGCCAATACATACAAATATAGCTTTTAAAATAAATTGAAACTCTGAATAAACTGATGGCGCAATAAATACTGTCGAGGATTTCTATTGCAAAAAGATACGTCTGTGGTGGTATCTTAATAAGCCAGTAACAGCCACTAAACATTGGTGATCACTTCTGTCTTGCGGATATATTACGCGACTGCAAATCGTAAGGTCGCGAGTTCGATCCTTGGCAGAACTCAATCTCCCCATTGGCACTACTCCACAATATAAGCCACCACATTCGACAATAAACACGCTCTTTGCTCGCCATAATGCTTGGAACTAAGAAAAGACGTCAGACTCACTTGACGCAGCAAACAAAGTCGTCAGACTCACTTGACGCAACAACTCACTCACACTTGCCATAACGCTTGGCGCTAAAATTATCGTTCGTCTCTCCGAAGACTCATTAGTGGGGGAGTATTGTGGTGGCATCTTAATAAGCCAGTGACAGGCATTAAACATTGGTGATCAATTTTGTCTAGCGGATATGTTAAGCACCTGCAAATCATAAGGTCGTGAATTCGATATTTGGCGGGATTCAATTTCCTCATTGGCACGACTCCACAATATAAGCCACCACATATTCAATAAGTGGACAAAATTTAATAGAATATTGAATAAGAGGCCACATACCAAATTTCATTTTTCTTGCTTGCTGCATCTTTGGGTAACAAAATATAACTAAACTCATTAACAAAATATATACTTGAAGAAAAGTTACGGACTCAAAATATTCAGTTTATTTTTTTTTTTTATGTTTAATTTTAAAACCTTTTGTATATTTTGCGAACAAAAAATAAAAGTTTAGAGAATGTCATTTTTTTAGAAAAAGCTGCTTTTTAGGGATTAAAGGGATTTTTAGGGATTTAAAACATTACACTTACATTGTAATCCGGGAATCGCTTTAAGATTATCGACTTCCTTGAAAATTGCTTTTCATTTCACAAAAAAAAAATCTATTAAGATTTCTTGGGAAATTTTCTATCCAATTATTAAACAATAATTACTTCCCAAAACGCTGGAAAAAATTTAGCGTTTTCGAATTCAATCGTTAATTTTATCTATCAAACTAAAAAAAATGTTATTGCTTTTCTTTGAATTTATCAAAAACTATTCTTAAAATCGATTAAGAAAACGAATTCTAATAAGTTCTCGAAAAGAAAATTAATTTCCTTTTTTTAATTCCTTTTATTTATATTCGTATGAGAAGTCAAGCAATTTAAATCATGAGATATCCATTTTTTGTAAAATAAATACTGTACATTTCAGAAGATGCATTTTATATACCAAAATAACAAACATAAAGATGAATAATATCAAATACAATAAATCGAATGGAATTAAAAGAATTTATTTCTTTTCTTTTCTATGAAATTTATAAATCACTGAAATAAGTATCTTTTGACACAAGAACTAATTCAATTGACGACATGGAATTTACAAAATATATTTAGTTTTTCTTAAGAAAAGAACTTTTTGCACCATTATTTAATAAAATGGGTTCACGTTTCTTAAATTTTATATTATTTTTGTTTGTATAAACACATTTTTATTAACCACATATTATTAATACTTTAATGATTATTAACTTTTTTTCTTTATAATCTGTACATAATCAAAATCTATATTTAAACTTAAACTATAATTTAATTTCTATTTTTGTATTATTTCAACAGTAACGTTTTTTTTTTTTTTTTTGCAACATATTAGCTTGTATAATTTCATCATATTTCTTATATTTTAAATTATTTTTCAGAGAAAAGGATTTTTATAAATAATTTTATCTTAAGGGTGAAGAAAAAAATTCATTCCTTCATTTCCAGTTAATAAATTGTTAACGAAGCAACAAAAAATGGCGCTTTTTTAGTGTACCAAAAATAGATAAAATATAAAATTCCAAAAAATGGCAAAAAAAATTATAAAGAAAAGACATCTAATAAAGAACGATATCTTCTTTCATTTTTTTTTTTTTTTTTTTGAAAAAAATTGAAGCCAGGAAATCGCTATCCATGTTTCGCATTCCTAAATAATTGAATCAAGAAAATGCAAATCCGTTCACTTTTTCACTCTTGGAAGTGTAAATTTGCTTTCCTAAACCATTTTTATGTTATTTAGAAATACTGGAACGTCAAGCTCAAGCAAGCGAAATGATATTGAGACGAAAGAATAAAGCAAATTTGATTATAATCTAAACTTTTGGCGAGGATTCTTGCTACTTTTTTCGTTTCAGAAAATCGCCAATACAATTACAGCAGAGCTTCTTCGGTGTCGCTTTTTTTCTTTTTTTGTTATTGTTGTTTTTCGATCTTCGCACGTGTCTGCTGTAATAATTTTCGGATTGCTTTCGTTTGAAAATAATTCCTGATCTTATTACATTAATCTCATTCTAATGTTTACTCACTTAACGTTTCGTTACAGGATACAGCTGCTTCCATCGAATTTTCATCTTTTTTTTTATTATTAATTCTTTTGGATAGGTTGCTATGAAATGAAAATAAAATGAGGCTAGGATGTAATTTCTAACTTGATGAATTAATTCCAATTTGTTATTCTGTTTTAGCAAATGCTTATTATAATATAAATTAAATTGATTTTATGTTAATTGTTCTTCGTTGCAGACGCGTTAAATATTTTTCAAATAAAAATATTTTTCTTTGTGATTAAATGAAAATAACGTCATTTTGAAAATGATTATATGCAAGTTCGAAATGGTTAGAATGAAATTTTTATCGCAGAATTAATTCTCACCGACAATAAGTTCTTAATATTTGCTTTATGCATCAGTTCTCACAATTTGCTACAATAAAACATGTAATTTTATTTTATTATAATTTAAAATTTTTGTTTACAAAATTGATGTATGAATTTTTTTTGCCAAAATAATATGATTAAAATATGTGATATATAACTCAATTTGGGATGCAACGATTTTTAATCAAAAAATGCTGCAATAATTGTAAAAGGTTAAAGGGCAATCGAAAGTTTTTCCTCGTTTCTATATACAAATTTTGAAATCAAACAAGTATTGTTTGATGTATAAGTGTTGCCAGTTTAACATTGATTATCATGTCACCCATATCTATGTAAAAGCAAAAATCCTTATCTAATGTAAAATTTGATGATAGTAAAACACTCCTAGGCTTAATTGATATACCTTTGTTTTAAAACGTTTTTCACCTGTTAATCGCGTATGATTCAGACAACTATCGAATATTGTCTTCTCCACTACAATTAAGAGATATCAAAGAAATGAGCATCTTATTAGATAGCAGTCCAAATGATAAGCGCGAATAAATAATAGTGTGAATCACCTGTGATTCACACTACTTCTAATGAGATATTTTCTTCTCTACTATTATTAACCGATAGCGAAGAAATAAACATTCTATTAGATTGTTATCCGAATCATAAGAATGAATTATGGCAGCGAACATGCAAAATGAATGCGTATAAAACGCAAGAGCGTCAGAGGCAATTTTTAAATGCATTTTCTTTCTTATCTTCAATTTTTCAATCAAAAACCTCTGCATTTTTTACTTTCTCCTACACTTAGTATTAGATTGGAAACTATGAAACGAGCGTTTTCTGTTTAGTTTTTCTGTCATTCAACGCCCGTTTCATAGTTTCCAACCTAATATATTGAAAGTATAATAACCGCCAAAAAATTAGAACTCCAGATTTTAATGGATCAATCACTACGTCTATAGATTTCCCTGAGTTTGAAAGACACATATTTAGAAAATGCCTGTCTGTCTGAGACAAAAATAACTCAAAAAGGCGATGAGCTAGATGATTCAAATTTGATATAAGATCTCGACGTCAAATTATGTATTGTGACCGAAAGGACGCCCAAAGTCTAATTCTGTTAGGATAGACTATTAAAATCAATAAATCATGCCAATTTAGTTAAAAATACATTTAATGATATTAAAGGACATGATTTACAAGGGGACAAAACTATTGAGGACAATAACATTTAACATATATGCATAAAAATAATACTCGGGGATTACATCATGCTTTACGTTCGCTTCCAAGACATGGACTTATTGTTCATCGTAACGACCGATAGAGGGCCGAGGAACAGTTACGGTTACAATATAAAAAAATTTCAGAGAAAATTATGTCCGTTTGAATTTAAACACATAATTACGAGAGGAAGAAATATAGAAGGAGAAAATTCGCTGCACATATTTATTATCTATAGTGCAGACGTTTGTCAAATTTTTAATTAAACCCAACAAGGGTTTCTGTCGGTTCTTTCAAAAATATGTAAACGCGAGAAGCTAAAAATGCAGTGTCTAAAATATATCAAATTTGGTACGGTATTTTGGGACTACAAGTTCAGTTTTTTTTTTCAGTTTGTTTGTTTCAATCGGTTCGGAAGATGGTGTGCCCGCATATCAGGGATTAATCTCCAAAATACTCGCCAAGAATGATTCGATATATTCAGTACAAATGCTAAATTCACGCCAAAAGTTAATATTTTGTAATTATTTTATGCCATTTCCACGCAAGGCGTTCTCTGGATTGGCAAGACAGAGAGAACGTTTTAGGGAGAGCATTCCCATAGGTAATTCCCATTTCGATAAGCTTATACAAAATGACTAGAGACATATTGCATCAAATAGATCAAACAACTAAAATTATTAGATAATCATTGAATTGGCTAATGAAATCTCCTACAAGTTAGTATTAGAAAGAATGCGAGAACATTTTGAGGAGAGCATTTCCACTGGTTATCTTAAACGATTCTTCATATTGAATACATTTTGACTATGAAATTTTGCTTATCTTATACAAAATGACTAGAAATATATTGCGTCAAATAGATCAGACAACTAAAATTATTAGATAGCATTGGATTGGTAAATGAAATCCTCTACAAATTAGTAAAACCTTAATCTCCTATAAGTTAGTATTAGAGAGAATGCGAGAACGGTTTGGGAAGAGCATTTCCACTGGTTATCTTAAACGATTGTTCATATTGAATACTTTCTGAATGTGGAATTTGGGTAATCTTATACAAAATTACATTACTAGTGACATATTGTGCCAAATAGATCAGAGAACTAACATTATTAGATATCATTGAATTGGTAAATGAAATCTCCTATAAGTTAGTATTAGAGAGAATGCGAGAACGTTTAAGGGAGAGCATTTAGATTGGTTATCTTAAACGATTCTTCGTATTGAATACTTTTTGAATATGGAATTTTGGTAATCTTATACTTCTTGCATACAGCCTACCACCCCGCCACCACTGAACGTAGCAGTATCGACAGAGCATCGTAGCAGTATAGCAGTCGACTGCTGTGGTAATCTTATACTAAATGAATAGAGGCATATTGGGTCAAAAAGATTAGACAATTAAATTTATTAGATATCATTGGATTGGTAAATGAAATCTCCTACAAGTCAGTAAAACCGTCTACGAGTAAACGAAAACTCCTTCAACGTAAATTTAACATCAGACAATTAGAATTATTAATTTATTTAATGGAAAGTGAGCATAACATCCTGCATTTTCACTGACATCCATGCCAACGGATCACAAGTAATTTTCTTTTCCCATGCATTTGCAAACTCATCGTAGCATAAATGCATTCTGCTTTAATATTAAACAAAGCTAGTTCCCTCGGCGATTCCGACTACTCATTGTTTCCGGGGTGGTGTCCAAATCCGTTTTTTCGACCTTCCTCCCCCCCTAAAAGCAGGAAATTGCATTCGCGCAATGTGCGCCGTTTCTTTTGCGTGCCTTTTTCACGTGCTCAGTGATCGGAACTACGGCGTATTTAATTTGGATGTTCGGTGAACGCGGGATTGGGGTTTGTATAACAGAACAACACAAAAGGGATGGACATTGCAGTACCTTTCCTGTCTCGCATATGGAGGTCAAGAGCGCAGTTTGCATTTCCCTTTCACTTGACCATTTGTCACCGATCCAGTTTTTTTGTTGTTCCCGCTGCTTTTGCATTGCAAAACTTAAGAGTGGTTCTTTTTACTTTCATAAAATAAATGTGAGTCATTCGGCTGTATTTGTTTACTTCTGACAGCTAAAGCTCAAACGCCAATTCTTTCAAAAGAATTAACAGAAAAATGATGTATAACATGTAGGGCCTTTCATGAAAACAATTCTGGCAAGAATAAACAGAACAAAACATGAAAGAACAAAATAGTTAGTACTAAAGAATGTGTTCAGTCTAAGGCTGAATTGACACTTCATTGAACTTTTGCATCCGATACCTTTATCTAAAACTTTTGTATCCGATATCTTTACCTAAAACTTGTGCATCCGAAACCTTTACCTAAAACTTTTGTATCCGATACCTTTACCTAAAACTTTTGTATCCGATACCTTTACCTAAAACTTTTGTATCCGATACCTTTGCCTAAAACTTGTGTATCCGAGACATTTACACTTTAGTACACAATATCTTTACCTGATACTTTTGTTTACGGAACCTTTGACAGATACTTTTGTATACGGCACCTCTGCCTTACACTTTTATATCTGACGCCTTTACTTGACATTTTTGTATCAGATGCCTTTGCAATCAATAACCGATTTTTCGCACTTTGAAAATAGGATACTCGATGGTTA
Source organism: Argiope trifasciata (assembly GCA_026543055.1). NCBI lineage: Eukaryota > Metazoa > Arthropoda > Arachnida > Araneae > Araneidae > Argiope > Argiope trifasciata. The sequence goes on along the minus strand of JAPMOQ010010593.1, from coordinate 1,581,456 downwards.
TAAGTTCTTGTACTTACGTCGAGACTGATAGCTAATACTGACATAAATATGATTCCATATAGATTTCGCTTCTTTAGAAGAGGTATAGATAACGATATGGCCGTGGAACATAACAGGTTGCTCTATTTTGTATGTGAAATAATATAACTTTAAAAAAAGTGAACTTTCTGTTAAAAATCATGTCGAACCAAACAAGGGTTGAAAATTCAGTCAAATGTTTGTATCTGGACAATCTGAGACAAATCTCCGGAAGAATTCTTTCCAAAAAGAAATTATCATGAGGAAAAAAATCTAAAGAATGGTGAATTTCGGAGTGTCTATTAGTTGGTTTCAGGCCTATCTCTTAATTATACCTGCTATTGTAGACCACAACTCCATTGAACTTCAATAAAGATTTGGACAAGTTTCCACTGTTATAAAATATTGTTCATAATTTAACCTGATTGTGAAAAATGTCCTTGGCTATTCCCAGACAATTTTAGATGAAGAACACCAGTTACTTCTGTCTCTGGTATATGACCTAAACATTGGTTTCTGTATTCATTTTTACGTTAAAGTAGATTTGAAAGTTATTTTTGTAATTTCTTTATTTTTCCCGCTACAGTAGCAATCTAAAATAATTCAGCATAGTCTAATTTTACGTTACTTCCTTTCGAAAAAAAGATCATAATAAATTAACTCAAAAATACTAATAGCTGAAGCGATAAAATTTAATTGGTTGTTTCAAAATTAAATTTGCAGATTTGCTTTACATTTTGTACCAAATTCTTTTCTAAAACGTGTTGCGTACGTGTAAATGCAAAAATACAATACAAAAACTTAGAAAATGAAATTTAGTGTAGAATTTTGGCCCTAGAGTAATATATCTGTATCAAATTTTAGGCCCATTTGTTAGGTATAAATTTTCTTAAATCAGCCTGTCTATCTGTCTGCTTCACTTTACAATGAAGCATAAGGAGCCAAATTAATTACGTTAGCATATAAGAAAGTTGAGGGACAATAAGTTTGCTGGTTTAAAGCAGATTTTCAAAAGCAAAAACTACTTTTAAAAAAAGGATTTAATTCAACCTTTGTATTTAAAACTTGTTTTTAAACAACAAAAAAATCTGAAAATTTTGCAGACATCCTAATTAAATTTTAAACTCGCTTTACATTGAATTTATTTGAATCCAGAATTTATTTCGCAGAAAGAAAAAAAATCTTTAATTTTTTTTTTCTTTTTATAACTAACAATTTATACTATTCTCGAATTTATTCGATCCAAGAAAACATTATCCCTAAATCTTTCATATTGGTTTCATCAGAATAGCAATTTAAAATTCCAAAACAATTCTTTACCAATAATGTTAGCATGAAAACAGTAATAAGTTATTATTTTTATAAAATCTAAATTCTCTTTTTTATATGTACAATCGTCTGTTGCATATTTAGCTACGAGAGTTTCATATCCGTAACTGGAAGTCGTTTCTTTTACACGTTCTATAAAGCAATTCTGTAAACATTGGACAGTATCCAACTTAATAAATTTCATCTCTCTGTTTTTTTATCGTTGAATTCGTCATTCCGTTCTAACCACAAATTTTATTATTCCATTTAAAATCTCAAAAAAATAGGATGGTATCATATTTCGTAAAACACAAAAGCATTTACTGGTGGAAAATAAATAAAAAAAGCTTTTTAGCTGTTTACTTCCACTCCATTTATATGAAACAATAAAGAGTGTTATACGAGTAATAAGATTTATTATTATACTTTTTGAAGTTGGATGAGCCCCAATATAAGTGGGCAAAAAAATGGGAAATGAATCACATAAGAATATGTTATTGGTTTCTTTTTCGAGTTATGTTTTCACTTGTACATGACCCAAGAATTCATAACCTCAGCAGGAATGAGTGAAAAAGCTGCCTCAGCTTATTTTGTTTAATGATATCGTGGTAAAACAAGTGTTGTGGAATATTATGTTCTCATGCATAAATTCAAAAGAATGTTAAAAATAAAAAAGGGAAATAACTTCTGTTAAAGTGCTGCGATAGCATACTTAAATGTTTCTTTTTCTTCTTTTACATTTATTACACTATTTCATTAATTCTTGTCTAGTAAACAACCTGAATTACTTTTTGGTTACTGTTAAAAAATTATTCAACTATAAAAGCTAAGAATTCTTATTTATAGGATGGAGATTTTTTCTTCTTACAAAAAAATTAGGGTTAGTTTTATTATGTATCATAACGGTCTGTTTATTGTTTCATTTTGAAAATAGTAGACACAATTACAGCATTAAAGAACCAATTACAAACTAGATATATTTTAATACCATATTGTTCCAAAGATAATTATTATGTATAAATTAATCATTGCATTGCAAATCATTTATGTTTTATTTTTGAGCTACAAATAACAAGCATATATTCGCGCTGTTCCAACAGTTAAGTCAAATTTTGAATTCCTAATAGCATGTAGAAATCTAATTTACTTATTAACATCATTTTCTTGGGAAATAAAAATAATATTATATGACTCATAATTTTATGAAATATTCAATAAATTGTAAACTTATTTATAATTTTATGTATGATTAATTTTTAATATTATGATTGTCCATAAATTTTATATTTTACTATTTTTTAAAATAGTAAAATAAAAAATTTAAGGACAATCATAAATGATTAATAATGGAAATTTTAAGTTTATTTATTGATTCGATTTTAAAAAGTTCGTTTGCAGATTTTTTCATAACTGGTTCAGATATCGAAGAGAAAATTTCTTCATTTGAAGACAAAAATATGAATCATATATCTTTTAATTCTTTCAGTGAAGTACATTGAAATTTATTGAAAAGTGTTATTTAAAAAATATGCAAGAGAAATTTATTGATTCAGCCTGATTTTTGTTTAAAACCCTGTGATTTTAGCTTTTGAAATTCGTATAAATTTTTTTTTACTGAAGCAATCTGCAAACGATTTTTTTATATGAAGGAAAAAATCGTCTGCGGATAGCTTCAGTTTTGTTATACACATCTAAATGTAAAGCCACATTTAATCCGATTTTTAAAAAAATAGAAGTGGGAAAAAGATGAAATAAAGCTTTTTGGCTTCAAATTTTCTGAATTGTTAAATCAAAAAGAATTTGTTTGGATATTGAATTTTTTCTTTAAAAATCAAATAAAATTTATTTGCTAATATTGAAAAATCGAATAAATAAATTTCTATTAAAAGGAGTTTTTAGATTTCATTTAAATTCGTGGTAATATTTCTTTATATGTATGTCAAACTGATGTTCGTCAAACTAAAGCAAAATAACATTATGCTTAAAAGCTTGTCAAATGTCTATTATCTTCATCATATATAGAAATTTTGTTTCAAATATATGAAAACTTTGAAAAAATAAGTAACTATTGTATAATTGAGTCCGTAATTTTACAACTTGTGCTTGATAATCAACAAACCATGAACAAAAAACGAAATTACTTAAATCTGTCAGTTTTGGTATGAAATTTTGTGAATAAGATTGTAATTCTCGGTCAAATGTTTATTTCAATCGATTAAGAAAAATACGTCTAAAACACAAATTCGAATAATATATATTATTAAAACATGCCAGGAATTAATCCTAAAATAACTCACCAAAGATTACAAGAGACACAATCAAAATACTAAATGGGCTCTAAAAGCTAAAGCTTAGCACTTCGATGTCTCCTCTGGGGCACCGTTCAAGGCAGTGCATCATTTTGCCGTTTTATTCAATTATTTTCTTGACTGGTAAAAATATGTTGATCAATTTTCCCAGAAAATTCAACACAACAAAATTCACACATATTAACTTTTCGAAGCAATTAAGAGGCTCTTTTATTCTGTAAATATTTATGCATCGAATTACTTTTTGGATCGCTAAGGGTTTATAATTCATTACTATAATACGTCATACCGTGTCAGGCATTCTCTGCCATGGCAAGTTAATTAGTTAGACAGTTTTTAAGAAACTACTCCCTATGATTCTATTTAAAAAATGCAATAGATTTTTGGAGATTCAATAGTTATATGGCATTACATAAAATAGAAGGGTATTTCTACTGAAGAAAGTAAAGAAAAATAGTCTTTTATGTTCATAATAATAAGCATTAAAATGCATTCTGAGGCATACGCTATTTTTCCAGAATTTAAAATATTTTTTTCTTATTAATTTGTTAAGAAGCTGAAAAACAATCTAGTAAGTGAAGATTAATTAGTAAATTATTTCGGGAGAAAAAAAATCATTATGAACCCCGCAGAATATAATTATGCACTCGTAAAAAATTAAACATCTTCTCCATAGTGTACTAGTATTTTAAAATGAAAAAAAAAATCTTCTCAAAATTCGTTTGCATTAAAATTACAGCCCTTTTATTTTCATGTTCTACCTATAGGTATTTTCTTGATATAATTTTATTGAAATAGAAAATTCTAATTAAATTACTTTAAAAGTTTCGATAAAATATCCATTTGTTAGTTTTAACGATATAATAGCATACTTTATGAGCATATTAATATGAAAAACTTTCTTATAAATCTTAAATAATGAGCATATTAACGCAGCTTCTTCACGTGCATATTGTTTTTGAGAATTCAACATTTATATATTTATTCATTCCAATTAAAATAAATATTTTCAAGGGAAAGCCCTAACTTGTTCTTTTTTCCAATAAAATAAGTCTTAGAAAATCTTGTTAAAATTGATGTTTTCAACACTTTCTCTGCTTCTGGTACAGGTGTACTTATTAATTTTCTTTTCATTACTTTTTCTCGCTCTACTAATGAGACGTGTTCTGGTTGCCGAAATTCTTTCACGGTTGGCGCGAAAATATTAAGAATCGTTTGCACGTTCTCAGCGCATTAGCGCTCGTTATTTTGTTCCAGATTCCGAATAAAAAGCTTAATTTCTGACAAGTTTTAAAAGATTTGCTCTAGAGCTAATAACAACTCCTGGGATTATCGCTACAACGAAGGTCACATGATTCATTCCCTGTCTCTAATTGGGTCGCTCGTTACACCCAATAAGCTCACAGTTTTTTCCCCCCTTCCTTTTAGGAATTCTATGCATAGATTCATATTAAAAGTTACCTATAAGTATATGGACAAAGCTCGAATTTTTTTTTAAAATATTTTTTAAAGAGAACTTCCGTGCAAGTTACACAAAAAGATAAGATCATTAGCTGAAGATTGTTAAATTTTAAGAAAGAATTAGAAATTTCGTTATCAATAATCGTTAAATAAAATATATTTTTTAATTTCTTTGAAAAGATATATGTTACAGTGAAATATGATTATTCCAGTGATAAAGTATAATTACTGGTGTTTAATTACCACTAAATTACTAACGTTTATGAATAGTCACCGGTAATTTACACATAATCACCTATTTATTATGTTTGCCTTAATGTATATGTAATGATATTTTAAAATTTAATTTAAACTTAATTAATTTCCTAGTTTTTAGCTTAATTTAGCGCATATTAATTTCATTCTAAAATGCTCTCTTAATACATAATCCCATTCCTCTTTTTCTGTATAATTAATCCAACAGAAGTTCTGTAAAATTGCTAAATCGGCTAAACACCTCGCGTTCCCACACTCCGAGTGAAGGGACAAAATCCCGCTGACCTAACAAATTCTTTTTTTAAAGATCCCTGTGTTTCCATTCCTGGATCGCGCACGTGCAGAGAAAATATCTATCGAAATATCTTTGCATTAGCACTGTGAAAAAAATATTTTCTTTTTCAATATGTAATGTTGTATAAGGTGAGGGATAATTTATTTCTCACTTCTTCTACCCCTTGTAAATAAATCATGCCTACCTTTTTTAAATAAAATGTACTTAAAAATCGAAATATCATCTCTCTTTTCCAACTTGTCTGCTGCTTCAAAGGTTATCATGATTATATATATATAAAGGAGTTTTGTGGCCGAAGCGAGGAAAGAAATTCGAATTTTCAAACTTTGCTTTTATTCCATCCCGGAGTGGCATAATTGATGTACAAGCTAAAAGCGACATTCACATATTCTATTTTTGTGTGCAATGAAGTTACATTTAAACAAGGGCGAAAAGAGAAAATATCGAAAGAAATGTTTACCCCCATGATTATATACTGTGAGATTATTTACACGTGTCGATTTAGGTAAGGGAATTAGAGGGATCATTTAAAAAGAATGTGTTTAGATCGACAATTTTTATCCCTTCACTCGGAATGTGTTAAGTCTATTTCGGTAGTTTTGCAGAGCTTCAGCTGCATTAATTATATATATATATATATATAAGATGGAATTGGATCAGGAAGTAAGATAATATTTTAGAGAGAAATCAATATGAGCTAAATTAAGAAATTAATTAGGATTTAGCGATATCATTACGTATATATAGATATTCCTCTTTTAAACAACAGTAAGCCAATAGGAATATTGAAACTGAGAACCATGTCTCTAAAAGAGAATCCAGAAACTGATATTGAGGCCATATAAATTTTTAATTACTATCATTATTATTCTATTTTTGTATGAAATTAGCTTAAAAATCTTGATTTCAAGTATTTCAAATGAATTACTTCAAAGTAATATTTTAACTACAATTTATTTATTTTAATTTACGACAAGGCCGTGTAATTATGATCGCTGAATAATCTTTTTGTTTAAAAAAGAATCAAAGTGAAAAAAATTCTAAGGTGTCTTGCTTTTCTTGAACAAATATTTTGTCAATCTAAAAACTTGAAATCTATGATTTCAAGTTTTATTTAATAATTTAGTGATTTTATTTTAAATGTATGAAACTTTGTAGATATAATTCAACGAAACTTATTCCAATATATATATATAAAAAAATCAAATGAAATCAAATTTCCATATTAAAGCAATTCATATTTATAATATTTAAATCAATTTTTAGCAGTTCATAAAATAATTGTAAAATGTGTTTCACTTACACTTAATTATTTCCTCGTTCTAACTTAAATCTATTTTAATTGAACTTCAAAAGAAAATTAACACTAATTTTTGGGTTTCATTTTTTTTATTGCAATAGGTTAAACAAAGTTAAATACTTTTTCAAAGAAAAATTTATAAAACAAATAACATTAATTTTTGTTAAAAACAAAGAAACATCACAAACACGAGAAAGATAAATATCCAAAAGCGTTATATTATTTAAGAAAGCAATCCAAAATGATGCCCGCTAGTTTTCTCCTATTTATTTAAGCTTACTGAAAAGCGCCATTTGTTGACTTTTACTTTAAAAAGATATAATATAGGGATTACTCTTAATACCTACCTTTTACAAAGTTTTGATCTTCAAAAACACCACCAACAAAAGAACATGTCTTACGCCATTTTCTCAAGCTTTTAAAATCGTCTATTACTCTTTTAAGAAAAAAACTAATAACTAAATGTCTTATTCCACTTGCCTCATGCCTTACATCATGCCTTTTTGGGTTTTTTCTTCAAACATCTTTAAAGCTAATTTACACCCAGTATGGCCATAAAAGTTTGAATTAACAAATTAGCGTCGCAAAGATCTTATGATTAATTGCCAGCGATTCATTCTTATTCGAACATTCTTACGAACAGCATCGTCTGCCTAATTACCCAAACCGATCGAAATTCAATGTCCCAATGTCCTGCTAACGTAATCGTTTTCTTTTGCTTCACCAGGGTCCAGCTAATGGTTATACCATGTGCTTAGTGGAGGATTGATAGATAATTACAAGGCTCGCTATTAAAGATATTTTCACCGTATCTGCCCCTAATGGTGTGAATTCCATTAGGGTTATCGAATTCATATGCATGCGGGGCACACACTTTTTTGTTGGTTGTTCTATCTCGGTCATTCGCTGAAGAGGGTGCTGTTATGTAGCCTTGCATAACAGGGTTTGTGATTGCAGTATTAATGACCCCTATCTCTGGAGTGTGTGGTCGTTTTCAACCCTTTATTATATTTGTTTGGCTCGAGTGGCTCCTCTATCAGCTGTGGTTAATGTCGTGTAAACAGTCTCCGTGTGTATCTGGAGTCATTTCCTTCGGAGTAGCCGATTAGTCACGTTAGTGTGTCTCTTTGTTTGTGTCTCGCTGAGTTAAACGTGTTAATTTTATTGATAGTGCAGATCTGGCTAGACCGTGATTTTTTATAAAAATTATTTTCTTCGGAATATTTTTTAAAAATTAAATTTGAGAAATAAAAGAGCGGTTTTTGTTGTCCCGTTTTGAGGTTACGCTGGTGTGTCTCTTTGTTTGTGTCTCACTGAGTTAAACGTGTTAATTTAATTGATAGTGCAGATCTGGCTATACAGTGAATTTTTTTTAATTATTTTCTTCAAAATATGTTTTTAATTTAAATTTGAGATATAAAATAAAAGAGCGGTTTGTGCTGTCCCGTTTGAGGTTACGTTAGTGTGTCTCTTTGTTTGTGTATCACTGGGTTAAACATCTTAATTTAATTGCTACTGCAGATCTAGCTGCACAATCCTTTTTTTTTTTTGAAAATGATCTTCCTGTTCTCATTCCAAATTTGGGAAATAAAATAAAAGAGTGATTTTGATTACAGTTATATTATTGTATCTGTTTGTGTATCACTAAGTTAAACGTATTTATTTAATTAATGTAAGAAATCTGGCTGAACTGTGATTTTTTTTTCTTGAAATTAATGTTCTTTTAAAAAAAATCTAAATTTGAAATGTGGAATTAAATGATTTTTGCAGTCCCGTTTTGCAATTACATTATTGTGTCTTTTTGTTTCTGTTTCATCAAGAAAAACGTGTTTATTTAATCAACATTGCAGATCTGGATCGATGTGTGATTTATTTTCTATTCCTGAAATTAATTTGAATCTAATTTTATTATTTTAAAACCTAAATTTGAAACGTAAAATGAAAGAGCGATTTTAACTGTCCCATTTGCAGTCACGTTAGTGTGTCTTTGTATTTTTGTATCACTAAGTTGAAGTTGTTATTTTAATTAATATTACAGATCTGTCTACATTGCGATTTTTTTTCCCCTAAAATTAATTTCTAGAAAAGATTTTTTTTAAATATCTAAATTTGAAACATAAAATAAAAGAGCGTTTTCAGCTGTCTCGTTTCCGTTTATGATAATGTGTCTCTTTGTTTGTGCCTAACTAGGTTAAACCTATTAATTTAACATTGCAAATCTGTCAATACCATGGATTTTTTCCCCCTTGAAATTAATTTCTTGAAAATAATTTTCTGTTTTTGAAAAATCTAAATTTGAAACTTAAAATAAAAGACCAATTTCAGCTGCCTCGTTTGCAGTTATATTAGTATGTCTCTTTGTTTATGTCTAGCTAAATTGAAAATATTTAACACGTTTTACGCCGTCATTTTTACACCATTAAAGTCACGTGGCACCTATACCCTGCACCGTGATTTTTTTTTTTTTTTTTTGGAAAATATTTTTTTTGAAAAATTTAAATTTTAAATGTAAAATGAAATGGCAATTTTTGCTGCCACGTTTATAGTTATGTTGATGAGTCTCTTTGTTTGTGTCTCACTAAGTTAAAAGTATTAATTTAATTAATATTGCAGATCTGGCTGCATCGTCACTTATATTTGTTTCTTAAAATTAATTTTTGGAAAGTAATTTCCCTTTTATTTCAAAATTTATTTTTGAAACTAGAATAAAAAAACGAATTTTGCTCTTTTATTTCCAATTACATTAGCATATCTCTTTGTCTGTGTCTCACTAAGTTAAGCATGTTATTTAATTATTATTGTAGATATGACTATGCGTTGCTTATTTTTTTTCCTGGAATTAATTTCTAGAAAATAATTTTCATTTTTTAATCTTTTTTTAAATAAGCACTTTTAAAAATAAAATAGAGCTTTCTATTGCCCCGTTTGCAGTTGTATTTGTTGCCCCGTTTGTAGTCTGTTTGAATTAAATTTATCTATTTAATTAGTAATACAGATCTGGAGAACATAATGATTTTTTTTAAAAAAATAATTTCATTTTTTTTATTTAAAAAAGAAAAAACTAAATTTGAGATTATAATATAAGACCGATTTTTGTTGTCCCGCTTACAATTACTTTAGTGTGTATTTTTGTTTAAGCCTCACCAAGTTAAACGTGTTGATTTTGTTAATATTGCAGACGTGCTACACCATGACTTATTTATTTATTGGAAAATTTCTTGAAAATTATTTTCTTTTTTCAATTTGAAAAGTAAGTTGTAATAGCGATTTTTGCTTTTCTGTTTGTAGTTATATCAATTAGTTTATTTGCCCGTGTCTCACTAAATTAAACGCATTAATTTAATTAATATTGCAGATGTGGCTGCATTGTGTCTTATTTTTTTCTTGAAAAATAATTAATTTAACCTAAATTTGAAACGTCAAATATAGAGGAGTGATTTTCCTATTTTGTTTGCAATTATGTTGGTGTATCTCACTAAGTGAAATGTGTTTATTTAACCAATATTTCGGATCTGACTGCATCGTAACTTATTTTTTCTTACTTGAAAATATTTTTCTTTAAATCTGAATTTGGTATGAAAAATAAAAGAGTGATTTCTGTTACCCATTTGCAGCTACCTTAATGTGACTGACGAGTTTCTGTCTCACTAAGTTAAGCGAATTAATTTAAATAATATCACAAATCTGAATACAGTGTGACTTGTTTCTTTTTCTTAAAATTGATTTATTGAAAATAGTTTTCTTTTTGAAAATCATAATTTTTAGTTTTTAACGTAAAATAAAAGAGTTCTTATTCATCTTAAAACGTAGAATCATGTTTGTGTATCATATCAACAAATGGTTAAATTTTAATATAGATTTCTCAATGTGACATGTAAAATCATTTTAACATGCAAGATCCCAAAAATTGTAAAACATCAATCCATCAAATCATCATATTTCTCAGTGGTATAAAAACACGGACAAAATCGGTTTAAAAGTCTGTAAAAGAGAATTAATAATTTTATCATTTTTTTCCTTTCCTTTCCTTTTTGGCTATATAACGATGATGAAATAATGCAAAGATTTCATGCAGAAAAATTAAAGACGTTAAATCTTATAAGACAATTTTCATTAGTTGATTAAACAAATATTTTGTCTCATTTTTTGAGCTCCCTCTATGAAATCTGCAGACAAATAAACGCTACTAATATTTACATTGCATCAATTATAATTAATTTGATCAACCTATCCAATTACGAAAAAAAAAATCAGCAAATCAGAAAAAAAATAGATCAAGCGATCTATTAAGACAGCTCCTTGTCTGCAGTTAAACATTAAGAAATTTGTGTTAGAGTACATGCAAATAATGGAAAACATGGCAAACACATCAGAGCAGACTAATAAGAGTCCAAAAATAATTATCCTATAGTTAAAATTAATAAAGAATATCACTGAGGAAATTAAATTTAAATTAGCATTTCAGAGAATTCATGCGTTATTATAGAATACGTATTAAAGAAGTTACCTTCATTAAATGATTCAGTCAACTGATATTACTTTGGATGATAGAATATTTACTAAATGTTAACATATTTAATAAGCTACTGATATTTCTGACTCATTGCTTATGGATTTTCTGACTGAGCAAATATGAATCCCATCACAATATTGTCACTAACGACATTTAATGTGTAAAAACTCTCTAAAAGTCATCATAGCATCACAATATAGTCATTAACGACATTTAATATATAAAAACTATCTAAAAGTCCTTAAATCATCACAATATAGCCACTAACGTTATTTAAAAGTCATTAATGCACCACAATATAGTCATTAACAACATTTAATATAAAGAATGTCTCTGAAAGTCATTAACGCATCACAATATAGTCACTAACGATATTTATAAGTCATTATCGCATCACAGTATAGTCATTAAATGTATAACAACTCTCTAAAAGTTTTTAACAATAATTCAACTTCAAATTGAGCGCAGCGGCTGGAAAGGAACACTTAAGCTCAATAACTATATCCTTTTATTTTTTGGTGAGAAAAGTGTTTTTAACCAATTACTTTAATCTTCTGAAATATTTTAATTAAATTACAATACTTTTTTGCCAAATATTTTATCACTTACCATTTATTTCATACGCCATTTTTTTGCTTTATATTAAAATAATATTCTTATAAAAGACATTTGAAATCTTAAAGAATGCACCATCCTTACTGCAATGAATTATTGTAACCAAAAAGAGTACTTCTCCCAAAACGTTCCCTTATATTCTCTAATAAATGTGTTATCCTACAGAAATCCTTGCATGGCTCTATTGTACAATAGTTACGAATTATTAACCTATGATATAGCAATGAATACAGTGTTTTTACAGAATCTATAGTGTAATTCTTTACGAATTATTCGACGATTAATCCTTGGCATGAATGGCCAATAGTATCCAAAAATCCAATTTATGTTTTACACTCTTTTCTCTCAAATGATTCAAACAAAATTTTGACTTAAAACTGCATTTATAGTCAAAAAAACCCCATACAAACTTTGGTACATTTAATTAGTAGCGTTTTTCAATTATCGCATTTACAGATTTTTGAGAGCACAGACCGACAGACAATCAATCCACTGTTGGATTAGACTCAAAATTTGACAAGTGTATACCAATTACTTGCAAATCTGTGTACAGGATTTTATGAATGCAGCTATCTACCTCTCTCTGTTATTGACTTGTTAAATTAGATTTGAACAACAGGACTTCTTCAGACCAAATAACACTCAAAATTTGATTCATATTTGTAATATAAGTATAAAGTAGATAAATATAAAGACCGTATTCAAAATTTCGACCATGTATCTTAAAACAGTTTTAGGTAGTCATTCTCGCACACCTACAGATGGGCATTTAAATTTTGACTTAAATGTATTTTTTTCGAACTCAAGGAGATAAAAAATCTTGACATTTATCAAAATTTCGATTATTTTGACTATTTTTACGCCTTTTCTATACTTCTTATACTAAAGAGTGAAAAATGAAATGATTTTGAGTAAAATGTATTTAAAATCGTTTATTTATTTTTTTTTTGTTAATAATCAAATCTATGATTAAAATCTCACTTAAAATGCATGGTAGTAAGAAATAACATATTTTGCTTAGATGAATCTGCATCTAAAACTACTTATAATGATGAATCAAGCCATATTTTATATCCTGATTGTAAAACCCATAGAGAAATTCCATACAAAGAAATTGCTTTTGCAATACCTGATGCTCAAAGGTGATCACAGAATAATGTAATGAATATGTAACCCTAATGTTGATTAACAAAGAACTATTGTCTTTGAGTTACATAATGCATGCTATTCATATCTATTACATTTCCATTTGCGAAGCAAAGATAATCACCATATAATCGTCAAAAAAATATGAACTCAAGATTTTGATGAATCTCTAGGTTTTAAATCGCCTGAAATCCGAAATATATATTTTGTGAACACGATAACTCAAACACACCTTTAGTTAGACAGCTGATATTCGATATATGCATATAAAGCTAAGTTTGTAGATTTCTGACAAATTTGGGAGAAACTCCATTATTTAGGTAGCTGTTCCGTGTTAATATTTCAAAATGTATAAGGCATTATAGATAGCTACAAAATTATGTATAAATTATTACTAAATTATTACAAAATGGGAAAAAAAAACTATAGATAAAATTTTTTGCATAAATTTAGAGTCTAAAATGTCCAGTGTTCTTAAACACGTCCGATGTGTGATCAAAGATGGATTTTGCAATAGTTGAGACTCACATTGGTGGTAAGAGCACAGAGTTACATTCTGTGGTCTTACCACTATTGTTGACCACTATTTAAGTACAAACAGGGAAAAAAGTGTACAAAAGAATATATATATTCTCAAATTCTTTCTCCTATTTATTTACATAATATTGTCACTTAGATTGAATTCAAGAAGACACAGTATGTAGAGTTAAATCAATTTATTAGCTCAACTCTGAACTAAGAACACTGTGACTGCGAGATCTTCAGCTTTTATACAAGTAGAGAAAGTTCCAGAATACCTTTCTGAAGGCTGTAAGAAAATTTCAGAGCTCTTCTCTGATAAATTAAAGAAAGGTCCAGAATCTTCTGGAACACGAAATAAAGGAAAAATAAATCAAAGAACGATACACAAATTTTGTCTACTGGGATTCGAACACATGATCTCCTGACTATGAGTACAACGTCATAACCGTTCAGCTATGCAGAATTCGCACTGTTTCGTTTCAATGCGGCAATATTAATAAAATGAGATTTTCTATTTGCTTATAAGTTTATACTTAAGTATTAGGCAGAGGAAAGTCGTATTTATTCAATCTTTACTCTCTTATATTTGTTTCATAGAATCAGTATTTCATTCATCACCTCATCTTTCTAGCAACACGCACCAGATATCTTTTCAACTAAACTTCAGGGCTAAAATATTTCCCCCCAAGGATTAGCAACAAATTAAACGTTAATGCTCCTCCAAACACTCCCCTAGCTCGGAGATATTTCACCGCCGTGGAAGAGAGCTAAATTGAAACCCCTTCTTAAGGGTTGCACATAAACAACCGCAAACCCATTTTTCAAAAGATCACAAACTAAAAATATTCTTCCTTGAAGTGGTCTCGGAGATTTATCATCGACTGCGGTTAAGAGAGAGGGAACCGTGTGTAATTGTTACCACAGCGGCTCAAGAATATGATCGATAATAATGATTTTTCGCCCCTTAAACGATAAATCACCCCCCAATAATGCATTTCAATATTAGTGTAATTAAATAGACGCCTGCGTGCCTTGGCGAAAAAAATTAAGACACCGAGTTCGACATCATTGATGATGCAATAGTAAATTAGGGTAGAAGTTCTTGTGGAAAGTTTTTTGGCGCAGATTGAAACGGATTGAAAATGATGCTCGTATCCCCCACCCCACTCCAACCCCGTTCCTAGTGCCATTCTTCGAAATTGATTGCGACTGGTGGATTGTTGTTTTCTGCTGTATGAGCTTTTCTGTAGAATCGTTGGGACTCGAAATTAAAATTACTCTGCTCTTTAAAGCGTGATCTTCTACGACAGGAATACTTTGGAATTAAGATTAATGAGTTCGGGAATTACGTTTCCTGTTGTTATTGTTTGCTCATTTGGGGAGTAAGCAGACGGAAGGACGCATTTAATTTCATGAAGCATTTAAGAAATTTTACAGAAAAAAAAACTATCATAACATCATTATTTTAGGTAGTTTAATTAAACACGATTTTAAATGAATTGCTGTTTCCTTTCTAGTAAGTTTATTCTTTATCGTAGCTGTTTTAATAGTCTGATTGAAATGTGAATCTAAGTACTGGAGTTTGTTTTTACCAGTTTAGTTTGGGGAGAAAAGCGATTAAATTTATTGCCAGTCTTCCTTGTACTTGCGGAAATATTCCAAAAATTAAACTAATCTAATTGGGTGATTATATTACATCCTATATATCATACTTATGTTCGTTAGCCTTCAAAAACTTATAATAAACATTATTATTGTTGATTGAAAAGTATTCTAGTTCAATAGATGTTTTCTTTGTAACCATTCTAAAATCACAGTGACCATAGTTTCAAGATCTAATCTTTCCCGCTCTCGTCGAAATAGTCGAGCTCAATGAAGGCCTAAATTGAAACCGTCGGATGTCATGGTGGTTATAAATTCCAGATTGAATCTATTCCACTTTTGTTAGGATAACTCCTACATTGATACCTTCAACAACTCCTCAGTCAGTCCTTCAGTTATACATTCAACAACTCCTCAGTCACTCCTACACTGATACATAACAACTCCTTAATCACTCCTACATTGATACATTCCACAACTCCTCAGTCACTCCTACACTGATACATTCAACAACTCCTTAATCACTTCTACATTGATACATTCCACAACTCCTCAGTCACCCCTACATTGAAACCGTTCTGATGCCGCGATGATCATAGCTTCAGGATCTAATCTTTCTCGTTTTTATTAAAGTAGTCGAGCTCAATGAAGGCCTATATTCATACCATTTAGATGTCACTGTGGCCATAGATTCCAGATTGAGTCTTTCATATTTTATTCATTGAAGTATTCGACTTTATTGAAATCATTCAGATGTAACAGTTGCCAGAACTACCGGATCGAATCCTTACCGCTTTTTTGAATCACTGGAATTCAATGAAGACCTTCATTGAAACTGTTATGACGTCACGGTACGGATTGAATCTTTCAAGCGTTCGTTGAAGCATTCGTCTTCAATAAAATCATGCAGGTGCCACGTTGGCCATAGATTCTGGAGCAAATAATCCCTCCCTTCGAAACCCGATTTCATTCAAATATGTCGTGTACGTTGACATAGTGGAAGTTAATGACGAAGGATCAAACATCCATTTGTTCATATGGTGTGGTCAAGTCCTTTACATCTGACCTTAAGGTATCCTCCTCATAACAGTCAGCATTACTTCATATTATATCTAAAATGATTAAAATTCAGTAAATTACTTTCTTACTGACTATATAGATATATCTAATCGTGCATTTTTTATTTAAGCAAGGGATGGGACAGATGATGTACCACTTGTACATAAGGACTTCACTTTTTCATTATGTAACGTATCTGTAGATTCTACTAATTATCCGGAAGATACTTTCGTTACCCTGTCTTAATGTATCTGTCATGCCCACATAGCTGTTAAATAGTTATAAGTTCACATTTATTATATATTCTTATGTTCTTCTCTACGAAAACATCCAGAATTAAGATTTATTGTTAAAGAAGAGAGAGTGGAAAGTACACAGGTAATTGAGATTGATAATACATTTATTATTATTTCAATGTATATCAATTACTCAGATGATTTAATAATTTTCGGGTGTCGGAGAGTTCTTTTTCTATTAGATAAGTTACAAGCAGATTTGCATAGAAATTTAATCAAGATCATAAATTTCTCTTCTATTAAAATTTATAATAAAAACCATCGTTGTTCGATAATATCCTCTATTTTCTTCATGTGCAGCAATTTCAATTAATTTTCAAATATAATGGTAACAACTCAAGTGTAACCTTAATTATTATTCTTTTATTTCAAACAATTTCGCATGAATTATTAAATTTTACTGTGCGTAATTAAAATATTTGATCATCCAAAAAGTTTCAGACATTTTCTATTAATAATGGTAATTTATAAGCGAAACGGTCCTGTCGATTGCTGCATACAAATCCCACTTGCCAGCAAATGAAATTCAACAGAGGCACTGAGTAATGAAAGCACCATTTCCACATTTACAAATCGCAAAGGCGACTTTACGTTCTCATCGCCAGCTATTACCACCGACAATCCTTCAAGGACTCCCTTCTCCCCAAACGATGGAACGAATTACACACAAAAGCCATCGCAAACACCATTCCCATTCAATACGACCGCCCTGATTAAAATGCAGAAGCCCATTCCAGCATAAAGAATTCCGAATTAATTCGACCAAATCCATTTATTCCAATCTGGTTTTGAATCCCCCACCCTTCTAATCACTGGCAGACGAAAAGAGACAGAAAGCAGTCCCCTCCACAATAGGTTTGTCCCCAAAATGCGTTCGGTCATCATCATTAGGTACGGGGAACGGCTCAATTAGTCCAAGACAATGACGAACCTTGGGCTGGGAGTCATCCTGGGACAAATGATGAGAACCTTCCTCCACCCCTCCTTTGAAGGGGACAAATAGGTCCCTCCTTTTCAGGGCTACCAGAAGTTTAATCGGGTTATTTGTCGAGAGCCTATTTGTAAACGCCACATTTTATTAATTTTAAGATTTCTATACAAACTAGATTGTCGGATTTTTTTTTCTTTGTAAAAGAAGATGCAGTTTGTGTGTTGGATTTAATATCTCTGTCCTCAGGGTTAAAGTCTTTCATTACCATTAAAGAGGGCTCGAAATAAATGAGAGAAAATGCTACCGTCGAACTTAGGGAAATGTTAATGGAAGGTTACGTTTACAAATGGATAACTTGAAGAAAGTCTTTAATCTTCACAATTAGAAAACGGTTAACATTAATGGGAAAATGTTCACTTTTATAAATGAAATCTTTAGCAACCCATGCAGTAATCATTTGTTATGGATGTAGCGATCGTTAATAGAGGGTTGTAATTGCACAGATTTAATGAGAATATATATGTAGATAGATCTTTTGTGGCATGATTTACACAATGATGGTACGAAATTCAATATTTCTCAAATGGATTCAGAAGCCAAAGACCCTTTCCTTTAATTTGGCCGAGCATTTAATTTGCCATAAATGTTTCTTGATTTAGATTTTTTTTTATAAGAAGTAACTTAAATATCAATGCAAAAATGCTTAACAATTTTAGGATGACCCTTCAGTTTCTTTCCTATTTCTAATTTAAAATGAATGTACAATATTTATTGTTTATTAATTTTGTTAGATAAGAGCCCTTTCGCTCTATTGCCTGAGGAAACCTCATTATTCCTTCTTTCCAAAATGTTTGTGTTTTGGAATAGAAATATCCCTCGAGGTATGTTTGTGCAATCAGAGCCAGGTGAGGCCTTCATAGCGAGATGAGAAAGAAAGTTTTTGGAGACCCTAATATTTTTCATGTAGAATAAAAATTATTAAATATTCAGCTGAAAGACATGCGATTTAAAACTATGCGGGGCTCTAACTTTAATAATTAGTTTCCAAATATCACAATATCTACTATCGGATATTTGTTGTTTTATTCTTTCTTTTTCCCCCTTCATGAACGATGAACTCTGGAATTCAGATTTCACATGATTTAAAGTCTGGTGTTTGAACTTGATCCTAATATCGCCCTTTAAAGAAAGTAAAATACATTACATCTTCCATAAGAAGAGAGATTCATTGATATTTAAAAAAAAATTAATTCGGAATGCATGACATGAGTAGAGATGGACAGTAAAGATAAACATTTGACAATCTGGAATCTGAAATTCTAATGGCACTTTTTTGTATTTTATTTCTGTCATAGGTTTAAAAAAGTAATCTAGATACGGTCAATGATTTTATCACTCATACAAAAAAAGAGAAATCTACAACAAGACACATCACTTGTAAAAAAAATACATTTTCCAGATTGATATCTATTTTTTTCCTTCTGTCACACATGAACTCAACACCCGACAACACGCGTTTACGCTGCACCAAATTACCCAACACGCTTCGGAAATTATCCATTTCCCATTTTATCATGCACACATCTGGTTATTTACTCATCAAATTCCAATTTCGGTGAGCTGCACAATGGATTTGCAGAACTATCGAATACGATTGTTGAGGGAATATAATTTCACGCATTCCGTTCCCCTGTGACCTATTGGCAGGTGCGCGTGCCTCATTGGACATACAAAAAGGAAGTAGACGTCAGGTGGGTTGGGCAGTCCTTCTTTTTGTGATTCCAAGAGTGTCAAGTGACCGCACCAGGAAGCCGCGAGTGACCTTCGATGCCATCGATATTTCTCAATGGCCAGCAAATCACAAAAGTAATTGGTGAGATAGGGCGCTTGATGACCTTGTTCGTACGCCAGACGACAACCTCGGAAAATTGGTTTCGGAAGTTGAGACCTTTGTGACTTCGGTGTAGAGATAAAAAGGCGATGTATTGTGCACTTAAAATCATAATTCGTAATTGGGCGAAGATGCGTTGGTCTCTTTCTGCGATGTGAAGTCATTGAACTAATATTATGAATCGAGACTGGATCCAATTGTTCGCTAACTGGAGTAATCTCCCAAAAATCTTCTCGCATGCTCTCTAATAAAGGAGTTAAAATCCCTCTCCCTTTGCATGTAATTTTGAATCTTGGGTATGTATGGTCTTGGCGCAATAGTTATGAAATACAGATTGTTTGACGCGAATTAATAATTTCATTAAAGCTAATGCATATTCTTTTGCGATTTATTTTTGACATGCATATAATAGTACCTGAAAATCAAATTTCTGATTTAGAGTGAGTTTTCAGCCGATTAAAACCAAAATTTGATGCAGAAGTACAACTGCAATCATAAAAATATTTGCTATATTTATTATGCAAGGGGTGTTCAAATGAAAAGGAACGAAACTACGCTGTAGGTATTAATGAAGACTTTATTCAAAGCATACACCATACGCATGAGCACAAAAATCCCATTGATTAAGGATCTGAAGGATTACTTGCTCCCAGAATTCCTGTGGCTGTGACGAGAACCAGTCCTTACAAACAGTTTTCAAAAACACTGTTTAAATTTGGGCAGGATTTCTCTATAAACTCTTTCTCTGGCTTACCCATTTCCTTAGGGGACTCTAAAACGTAATGAGCATCATGTACACTGTAGCTTCATAGCACTGTAGTACTAAATAACTAGTTAACTGGGCTTACTAAAGACAGCATATCTTGAATAGTTTTGGGTCTCCTCAAGTCTAAATCTGGTACTACTTTTATCAGAGCATTAAAAAGACATAATAATTTTATTCATTTAATTATTTTTGACTTATAATTCATAATTATAAATATTATTTAACTCAATTTTACGAAATTCAATTCTATAAGGCATTATTAAATTAAATATACTGAAAATTATGGATTAACTCATTAGTTAAATTCTCGAAATGTTGTCACTGAAATTTTAAGATTCTGGAGTATCATAAATTAATTAGAAAAATAGAAAAAAGATGACAGAAAATGTTTGAAAGTAATGCTTTTTTTACACAATTTTATCTTAAAAATACCAACTAAAACGCATGGTTAAAAAATATTTTTTTATCTCTATTTTTTTTTAACTTTTTATTTTATTTATTTATTTATTTATTTAATTATTTTTTTTTGCAAAATGTTTATTTAGCAAAATTTTCTGTTATCATCAACAACGAAAGAAGAAATATTTGATAATCCTGTTCTACAATTTCATATGTACGCAGTATATAAATAAGAATATTATATTTGAAAGAACAGTGGGCAATAAAATAAATTTTAAAAAGCAATAATATTCTTATTAAAAAATTCGAATGACCTATCGTAGTTTATCCTAAAATGCTGTAAAAGAAATTGCAATCACGCATAAATAATATAATTATAAACTTTTCATTCTAAAAAAGGGGGGGTCTATCTTTGTCCACGACAAACAACGTAATACAAAAATCTATTCTTTGTTAGATCCTAATTGTTTCCTGATGTCTTTTGTTCTTTATTTGGTCATTTTTCGAATTGCCAATGTATTACTCTTTTATCGAATACATGGATTATAGAGAAATTATTAAACACACATAAAAAAATAAAAGATTTGTGATATATATGCTATTGATATAGAAATTAAATTATAAATAAAAAAATTTATCAATATTTATTGTTGTAGTCTTCATTTAATTTATCAGGACTGTTCTTTTCTTTACATTGTATCATTTTTTAAAAATAAATAAAAATTAAATATCTTTCCTCAAATAAAAACATAACTACCTCTTTTCATGAAGTATCAGTATCGGGACTTAAAATAATGACTGTCAGAATTATAATAATTGTTAGAGATATTAATTAATCACAACAATTCTCACAAATATATCAGAAACATTAATAAATAAAGTTTTCCTAAATTCCAAACTTATGATAACACCTGTTAACCACACGCATGTTTGTTATTCTGTAAAGTTACTTTCAAAAGTATTGTCAGAATTAAAACAATTGTTAGAGATATTAAATAATTACAAGAATTCTCACAAATATATTTGTAATATTAATAAATGAAACCTTCCTAAATTCCAAACCAATGAAAATACCTGTTTATTGTACA
Organism: Argiope trifasciata; assembly: GCA_026543055.1. Lineage (NCBI taxonomy): Eukaryota > Metazoa > Arthropoda > Arachnida > Araneae > Araneidae > Argiope > Argiope trifasciata. The sequence continues at coordinate 1,559,682 of JAPMOQ010010593.1, read as the reverse complement.
CTTCTTTGCTACTCCGTAAACTTACACAAATTTCTTACACAATGGTGTCAAAATTGACTCTAAAACCTACTCAACCGTTGTTTTAAATCATAAGCAAAAGACAAATAATGACATCTGATGCCACAAAGAACAAATATTATTCGAAGAGGAATTTATGTTTAAATTAAACTCCAGCTGCACCGTCATTCGAGTATGAGTTTCATTGTTTACGAGTCCCTGCTGAGTGAAGCCGAAAAAGTAAAACTAAAAGCAAATGAAATAAGAATCGAAGATATATTTGTAATTTAAATGTGGCAACATGAAGGAGAGATTGTCAATTAAGGTTTCGCTCAGACGATTTTGTTTTGGGACCCCTGGGGATGTGTTCTTCTATAAATTATTTCCCGCCGAGAATTCTCCATCTTTTCTAATTAAAGAGATAGCTGCGTTTGTTCGAACAGATTCTTTAAACGATACTGATAAGGGTAGCGTTTTGTGTTTGCCTGGCAAATGATTTAAAAGGGATTGGTTTCGAAAAATAATTTTGGAATAGAGTATTAACGAATTCATATTTAAGAATCGCTAGAAAAGTAACTTACGAAACTTTCTTGTTTCATCTTAGAAACTATTTGTTTATATGAAAATGTTTCGCTTTATTTGTAATAAGTCCCACTGGAATTTGTTTTGTTTTCTGTCTCGTAACTTGTCTTTCTCTTCAATTATTAAGGTAAAATTGCATTATGGGAGTTGACAATGAACACAAAATACAATGATGAAAAGATTAATGTAACCGTGATGAATTGTTTTATGCTTTAATTACCAATTAGTTGTTGTCAGGGGAAAACATTCTAGCTAAGAAAATTTTGCAGTACAAAATTATTGTAGCTGACTAATGTTATTTTGAAATACTAATTTTTTCCTTTCTTTAACAAATTGCTTTTGTCACCACACATCATTAATGTAATTAATTTGATCAGAGAAGAAAAAGTTATATATATTTCTTTTATGTCTAATATCCTGAATAGTATTTATTTAAAATTATTTAACCAATTATTTGCTTTTCACGAGTATACTCGTTATGGAAAAAATACATTTTGACGGGTTTATTCAATGACTATTATTTTATTATATAAAATATTTATGCCAATTTATGTACGCATATTCCGAAGAATTTGAAACAATTAATTTGTTAAATTGTTGTTTAACGTTTTTCTGTTACTTCTATAAATTTTTCGAAATAATTTTCGTTTAATTTCTACTATAAATTAAACGAAAATTTTTCACGTTTTGAATCAAGCAAAATGCAAAAATCATGCACACACACATGCATTCATCTTTATTTCAAATATAGATGTTTGTGAAAATGTTCTTATTGCAATGAGGCTGTTTTGTGGCTAGTATAGCCCTTCGGTTGTGAGTTTGAACCCCGCCGTCCGAAAACCCTCCGTGTATATGGTAGTTGGTGCACGTATAAATCTGTCGCAGACACAAAATCCTCCAAGTCCAGAAAATATCACTGAGGGTACTGAATCAGTGGCGATCGTTCTCCGATTTAGATCTAAATTACGATCTGTGGATGAGTGATTGGAATGTATGAATGAAGTCCACCCTGTAGAAAGGGCTGTGAAGCGTGAGTAGCTAAGACATACTCTTGGTTCTAGATGGCGTTACTGAAACAAGTGATGCTAAAATTCGGTTTAAAATCACTGACTTAGTCAGCAGGTTTGTCTATTACAAGTGTCATAAGCAGCAACAACAACAGACTGTTTGAATCAAATAGAATGGTGGTTTAAATCATCTATAATATTTTTCTTCAAAGTTAATTGACACAATGAAGTTTTATTTATAATAATGGAAATATTTTTTAAATAAATAAAAAATAACTATTTAATTAAGTGTTACTAATCCCTCATTCGAAATGCTTTTCACTTCATAGTACTTGTAATTAGAATTTAAATTTGAATGGATTAAATTTTTGTGACGTAAAATAATTTGTGAATTTTTACTTTTATTGATATAGGCATTTGAATTGCATAATTAAATTAATAACAATATTATTTATTTGTTAAAATGATAGCTATTTAAGAATGGAATCATAAAGTAGTAAAATAAAAAATACATGATTTTTCTTCCGATAAGAATTAAATGCATGCTTACTACGACAATTTATATTCGATTGTTTAGAAACTTGAAAAAAAATCAGGTCTTTATAGTTATCTTCGTTTAAAAAAATAGGCTTTACATTTGTTTAATCTGTTAAACAAAACAAAATAAAAACGTATAAATTGAATTCCAAGCAAGGAAATAAAAGCTGTCGTTTGCTCTAAAAATATCGTCTGAGTATTGAATAAATTTTCTATTCTTGAGTTTTGAGTATTTATTAATAAAAAGGTTTTTCACTTTTTCGTGTCACGACTTCGGCTGGAAGGCAGAAACAATAAAAAGCACACAAAAAAAAGAAGCTAATCTTTTTGTTTAGCGATGGACGTGCGTATTTTTAGGAAGGGGATTTTTGAAAAAGCACACTTTTCTCGGAAAGTAACGGCTATTTTTCCCAAGCCCACGTGATTACCATCTTTTGTTTTCTTCCCATTCCAACGGCCATTCGCTTTTTGCGTGACCAACGTACATCCATATTCTCGAGTTTCGTATGATTTTTTTCATCTTTTGAGTTGCTGAGTTATTATTAACTTTCTCGACTTTTTTTGTGCCTTCTCATTTAGAATTTTGCTTGTAAAATAGGAAAAGAAAAAAAAATTGGTCATGTAGTTTATCGCTTCTATGCGTTATTCTTTCTGTAAATGAAGTTCAAGATTACAGTTCATCTATAGGGCGTCAACGTTCCCCCATTAAAGTGAAATGGTATTCATGACACACACTAGAAATATGTTCGAAAAGTATTGACTTTTCTGTGCTGTTAGTGTCGCTTTATATGAAATGAGGACAATGTGAAAAAAAATAATAAGTGGAGATTTATTCTTTAACTTCATTCATATTTTCGTTGAAATGGATGAATCGAGTTAGTTTTTTAAACATTTTCTGTTGTAGTATGAATGATTACGATCATAAATTATTCTGTAATCGCACACCCAATCTCATTTCCACTGTTTTAGGTGGTAATTTCATTTTTGCTGCGATTTTCTATCCAATGTATTTGATAATTGATGAAAGTATGTTTTTTTGTTCTTATTGTGCAATGATATAAATAATTTATAATGAATTAAGAAATATTGGATTTATACTCAAAATTTGGTCCAGTTTTACAAATAATCCCTGGTGAAATTTTTTAAAGACTGCCGCATTTATCCCCTGTATATAATTGGATATGTAAAAATAGATTAATCTTTTATTAATATATTTTATGTATATTTGATTTTTATTCATAATTTGTATATTTTATTCCTCTTTAAAAATACCTAGTATGCTATTACATAGAATTTATTTTTGTTGTTGAATTATCTTCAGAAATATAGTATAAATTATAGAAATATATCCATAGTATACATGAGATTTCAATGCTGAATGATTGATTCTACTCTCTGTTCTGATATTTTTGAAAAAAAAATTAGTTTCAATACGAAAACTTTTGTTTCAGTTAAAGTTTGAGCTCTTTTTTACAAAATAAAATTCAACTTTTAGGTGAGATGGTTGAAAATTTAGGACAAGCATAGCACAATTAACGACTTTTAAAATAAAACAGGTTACATGCCAACTTTTGAATTTGCTTCGCTGAGAATATCCTTAAAAGCAAGCTAGCTATATGAAATATTTAATTAAAACTTCCAGCGATCTGTATTCACGGCAAATCAATTGATAACCAAAGGCGGCAAACTTATAGTATAAATTGTTTGTTTTTTTGATTTTATAAATGGTATTTTTTCATAACTTTTCATTCTGGAAGTAAGTTAGGCAAGTATATATATATATATAATATGCTTACATTCTCTAGTTCATTTATACGAAGAAATAAAATTAATCAGTAAATTTTTATTTGAGAGATAAAATCATTTTATGAAACAATTCTTACCAATTTAACCGAAAATATTAAAAAAATGTTCTACCAATTCCTATAATATTATTTATTAATTTTGCTAAATCTTTTAGGATCCTGTCTATGGTCTGATAATTCATTTACATTAATAATTTATAAAATTTTACTCTGAAGTATGAAGGAAATAGAAAGGTTAAATGACGAAAAAATGTTGATACCCAAAGTATATTTATTAAAATAAAACTGTTCAAAGATTTTTAAAAAATTGGAAATTTTAAAAATTTAAATTATATTTTAAAAATTTAAAAATTTAAATTTCGCTTTAATTTTCAACCATTAACAAGGAATATAATTTTTATTGAAATCATTTCTATAATCATTTTTAATCAGCTATGCTTAATATGAAATGGTTAAATATTAGTATAACTATTGTTCTGTTAATATTTTAAACATATTATGAGATTAAAAATATAATTAAAAATTTAAAATACTATGTAACAATAGTTATTTTTCTATAATTATAGTATTTTCACTATCCCTTTTTCGAATGAAACTTTGATTTCATAAACGTTATTGTGAAATTAATTATTTTACTTGTTTGTTATTTTTGTGTAATATATTTACTAAATTGTACGTTAAATTCCCTAAATTCCAAAATATATTCCAATTCCAAGCACAAGCTGGCTTGGGTACAGTAAATACATAGCAACACATATGGCAATTTCTATTTGGTTGTAATAACTACTGTTATAATAAATTCCATTGTCACGTTTTTATATTTATTTATTCATTTCGTTTCAGTTTTTGTACACATTTATGAAAGCTAAATTCCGATAGAACATATTAACCAATAAAAATCCATTGAACATATACATGTCTACAAAACCGACAATTACAGTCTCACTTTCAATAACAAGCTCCCAAACCGGGAACACCAAACGATATTTCAAACGAAACTGCGCAGCTCACGCTACTGCCTTCAAGTAACACACCATTTTCGCGGAATTAGCCAAACAGCAGACGGACTCTTTCGTGCGTCAAAATAGCGTGCATTTGAACCGTTGGCGGTACAGCATCCACTACAATAGGATGCTTATTTTCACTTTCAGTCTGTGGCATCAAGCGGATGATCGGTCAGTCACGTAAATGCGGTCTGTTAGTGATATGACGTCACAGGTACCGTTACATACACTCCGATAGATAGATGAGAGAGCAACGGTCGTTCTGAGATACTCAAACGGCAGGTGTTATTACATGGTAGTTGAGTAGATGTATGAATGGAAAACACCACAAATGAGACTGTTGCGTTTTTCTGTGGAAAAACAGACATAAAACGGGACATCAGATCTCGGCTGTTATTGGAACTGAAAGTTTTACTTATAAAAAAAAAAAACCCTAGAAAGCGTGCTGAAGCGGACGTATTGATTACCTAGAAAGAATTGGTGTCAAAAATATCCTAATGAATTGTTTTGCTGGCAATTCATTTATTACATATTCTTTGCTTGTTCTGAATTTGAAAATAAATAATCACATGTTTGATCAAGTTTTTTATTAAATCTATTTTATTGAATATTAATATGCTTTCTTAATTTATACCAATGTTTCGAAGTGGAATTACAGATTCGATAAAATTTATTAACTAATATTTATAGAGAAAAATTCTCATAAAAATGCATATATAGTTTGATTAATATAATTGATGGCTATTATTGTTATGGTTTTTACTTTCTGATATGAAAAGTGTATTAAGCTAAGATTTAAATGTCAAAAAATTTGTCTGATATTTTAACGAATTTATAAGTAATAGATTTGTATCACTATTTCATTTTTTATGCACAGAGTCACCGTTTTTTAAATAATAATCAAGATGAGTGATTTGAAATTTTTTGTTATCTGCCAACATTGATAATTCTTTATAAACTAAAATTTTCCGAGCAGCTTTTGTACACGAAAATTAAATTTAGCACACCTTAAGCACATTTTTAATAAATTCAAGTCTATTAACTAACAGACTTGAGATAGTTAAGTAAATGGCAATTGACAACTCAGAATTTTTGTTACTGTTTTTATATTGTGTGCGTAAAAATGGACGATGGACCGAATCTAATACTACAATACTAGGAATGGTTGCCAAGTCGAAAATCGCCCCAGAATTAATAAACTCCGGTAAACTTGGGGGTCTGGGGTTTTTGGCCACGAGGAATCTATTGGCGCCGGTTTTGAAGAGCTACGGTCGAGCAGTTCGGAGTTACAGATAGGATATTTTCAAACTTTATTAGTTCGTCATAATGGCTACTTAAATTTTCAAGCGGTAACGGGCTGCCATCTATAGCCAATATGGCGAACTAATAAAGTTTTATGTTTGTGCTGTTATAGGTTTATAATATGTTTCTTATGTATGTATATATGTTTAGTTTTTCTAAATAAATTTGTCAAAAATATTGAACTTCAACACACTTCAATCTTTACCTTTACTTTACCTTTGTATAGAATAGTTCCCTTTCCAAACTCTAACTTTGTTTAGAATAGTTTACAATGGTGCAGTTTAACCGGTTATCTTTTCACTAATGGTTTCACAAATTTTCTTATGGTATGTATTGTTTTGATAAATCACAATTGAAAATTTAAATCTTCGAGTTAGCTTCGATACCTGTTTTCTCCGAGCGGAGCTCGGTCACCCGCTGGTTAACAGTTAATAATACGTTTTAAGATGTTTTAAGATTCCATGAAATTGTGCAGATTAATTTTTGCTATAAAGAATATCAATTTTATTCTGTTTAAAAAAATAATTGATATTTTGGGAAACCGTCTATCATGATAGTAATTTTGTGTATAGAATTTATATTAATAATATATATTTGAGTATAAAACTACAATAATTATTTACAAATATAATTGTTGAATTGATGTAATAATATATGTGTTATAGCAAAATATTTAATACCTTAATTATAGTAAAATTTACTATGCAATTGTCTTTAATAAACATTTTTTATTCATGTTCTTATAAATCAATTGTTTCAACAGTATATACACTAAAAATATTTGAATTTTTTCGACTCTATTTTGTTATTAATTTTATGAAAATGGCAATGGCGCAATCTGAGAACTATTTGCATTTAATAAACTTGTAATTCCATGTAAAATTTAATTCCGAAACGCATAGTGTATATCTAGAACTCCCACTAATTCACAAAGAAATTACTGGAAATTAAAATGTTGCACCAGACCTAAGATAAGAGTTTTCGGATTAAAAAGTTGAAAAATCAAATTAATGAAATCTGATTTATAGGGAATATGTATATATTTCTTTAATAATACTAGAATTCGAAATTTCTAATATTTTAATTTGCAAATCGAGACGAAATGCAATACCTTGATGCACGAGATGGAAATTACATTTTTAGAATTTATTTCCGAAAACTTTAAAATGACTTTAATTATTCTATATCCTTTATATTTAACAATGATTTTCAGCAAAATACCGTACATTGAATTCTCGGTTTATAAATGGAATTCCGTATATTTATAAATGGAAAATTTATAGGCTTATGACATAAACTGAGTCAAATTTATACAAATTCGTGGAAATTTCGTTTGCGTTTTTGAGCTATGCAATATTTAATCATTATCTATTTTAGAATTCCATTAAAAGCAGATTCTAATATTACCAGATATAAAAGGATTATTATTGCTTCCTGATAAAAATCTTTGTTGCCAAATACCATTTCATTTAATATCCCATTGATTCATGTTTCACGTGTACTTCAGATTAATAAAGCATGAGTTTAAATTTAGATTTCTAAATAATATAACATGTAATTTTAAGAATATATTAGTATGTCGTGAATAGATGTAGTATTTTATATTGCTGTATTTTCCAAAAATAATTGACTTGTATCATTTGGTAATACCATTTCATTTAATAACCCAATGGTTTATGTTTCACGTGCACTTCAGATTAATAAAGCATGAGTTTAAATCTGGATTTCTAAATAATATAACATGTAATTTTAAGAAGAGATTAGTATGTCGAGAATAGATGTAGTGTTTTATATTGTTACGAATGTTACGAGTCTGTGATGCTGTTTCCCAGTATGATTGGTTTCTTCATTGGAAAGAAGGATTTACAGTATTCTGTACTGGATGCTGCGGATGCTCTTATAAATAATCCCAGAGCATGGCGACAAATTTGGCGACTTGGCGATGAATTTGGAGACTTTGGCGACAAAATGGAAAGTACCCGAAACATCGAGAATTTTTCCGATTTGCCCATTAGAAACTGAGATATGTCCAGATACGCCCTGATTGATCGAGACATTTCTAGCCACGCCTCCCGGGATTATATAAGGGCGACAGTTTCAAGCTGAGAGCAGAGTAGTCGGAATCGACATTAGATAACGAGTCCTTCAGAGGAGAAGACAAAGAAGCGGCGGAGCCAAGCAAGTGCTGAACTGAGCTGTGTGCCTTGTAGTCTGTCGAGGGAGCAACGTCGAATACTATACCAGTGCTGTGGATATTGTTACTATTTGTGAGCTACTGTTGTTATTGTGTGCTGCTGTGTGTTCGTCTCGGCTGTAAATAAACGTTTGTGTTGTGTCTTCTACTAAATGACTGATCATTGTGTGTTCATCGCTTCTCACACCGTACACACCCTCTATACAGGTGAACAAACCCGACGGATTAATATAGGAAATCCGTAACAATATTATTGTATTGTCCAAAAGTAATTGACTTGCATCATTTGGTTGATTTAATAATAAATAATTAGATTTCAGTATTGGGTTATTGCTAAAAGACACATGTAAATATGGTAACTCAAACTCATGAGGTACATATATATATATATGTATACACTCACCAATTGTCTTTGAATTTTTGTATTTACAATTCACTGAATATTTAATTTTAACAACCAATAAAAAACGAAAGGACTTTTTTTAAAAATATATGAACATAATTTTTAAAGCATAGTCGTGGCCGAAGATAGTGATGACACTTTGAATTGTCTTATTCCATCCTGGGAAGCATGATTTACTTACAGGCAGAAACGACGAGCATACTAACGCAGAAACGATACTAGAGAAATGATAAATAATGTTTAATAATTATTTATAATCTTTTTTACCATATATGTTCATGATAATGATTACAATTTGGTTACGATAACAATGCATTTCATGCAACATTAGTGGAAATAAATTTCCACTGTTTTGTATAAATGTTCTGCATAGCATTAGGCAATAGTGGCAAAAAATCGTTTCTTTTATTTGTGATAACATTATGTCATATTTGGAATAGTTCACCTTGTTCGTTACAATATCGATACAATTAATTTTGCTATATTACAATTACTCACCTTAGATAATAATTTTATTGTATTACAATCTGAAATAATGATAATGAATCACCTCATCTTCTTACAATAAATCTGCTGTGCTTGCTATAATATTTACCACTGAATAGTATAATCTCATTACATTACATTCTTTTATTTGGGATAACATTATACCATATTTGGAATAATTCGCCTTGCTCATTACAATACTAATACAATTAATATTGCTATATTACAATTAGTAATCTTAGATTATTAATTGCATTACAATCTGAAATAATGGCAATGAATCACTTCATCTTCTTACTATAAATCTTCTTTGCATACTATAATGATTACCTCTGAATAGTATAATATCATTACTTTACATTCGTCTGTACCTTTAGAATTCATTATGACAGCCAAACTTAATGGTTATTTTATTTGGCCAATTATCCTATTATTAGCCACCAAATTATGCCAACCTCAGTTTTTCTTTTATAGTCCCTCCCACAAGATGTAAAACATGCTGCCTTTGGAGTTCGTGATGTAGAAGTTCCATATCCATTTCCGACTTTTTATTGCACTATAAACATGAGCAAATGCGCTTTTTCCATTTCCTTTGTTGTCCAGTTACGTGTCCCCTTCAAAACTCAAAACAAAAAGCAGCCAAATGGCGACTGTAACTGAACGGAAGTGAGACGCTACGAAAATGAACACCTACGAGACATCCGGTACGTGTGTTTTGAACCGGTGACGCCCTCTGGTGCCCCCGCTCGCCCTCTTACTAAACACCGCCCGCAGGAGGGAAGGGCGGACACGTTTCCTGCAGGTGGAACACCCCCACCCTTTGTATGAGCAACACTTTTCCCATCATGCCAGGATCATATTTACACACTCTTTTGTTTAAGTTTAATCACATAGTGTAAATAAAATTAGAATTGCCAATATTTAATAACACGGTGTTATTATTTACAGCAAACAACTGAAATTAGGATTATTATATTGAAGGCTAATATACAATACAATGTTTTTCTTGTTGCTCGGTTTTGACGGTTATTTTGTGGAAAAAATGTGCTTTGGGAGGATCCCACGAATTTTAGTGATTGAATTCGTAAATTTTTAAAGAGGATTTCGGATTAACATCATCAATTTTGACTAGAATTTCTGTAAAACAAACAGCATTCGCCCTATTGTCTATGAACTAACTGACTACCTACACAAGAATCGCAGCGGGTCATCGTCTGAAATGATAAACCCACGTTACAGACGAATAATTACCTTTTTAGCAAATTTGTAAGGCAATTTTAAAGAATAATTGTATATTTCAGTTTTGAGATCCTTAAGACGAACTAGGCTCTATTTGTAGCTTGTTGAAAAAAACACCTACATGAATTAGTATGGAAATAAATAAAAATTAGATACATAAATCTGATCCTTTCAGTCTGACACTTTGCATCATGGTAATAATTTTTTAGGCTTGAATCTTCTTTCTTACTTTCGTCAGAGTTGATTACATTTGGCTTTTGCGACATTCAGTTTTCTGAAAAAAAAAAGAGACCAGTTTAAAAATTAATGATTATTGATAAATACAAAAGTGAAAATTCTGCTTTGAACTTAGTACCCAAAGAAACGTTTTTAACATAGCATTACCATTGGTAAAAACGCACGAATGAAGTATTTGAAACACTAAAATATTATTTGAATTTTACAATGATAAGGAAAAACGCTGTCACAAATTGTATTGAAAATTAGTTTCAGCAAATTTATAAAAATTAGAAAAAATAGTAACGCTGGAAAGTTGTATTTTTAATTTTAAGGAATTTATAAATGGCTATTCTGTTAGAAAATGTTTCGAATTTATTTTTAAAATAGACTTTAAAATTTTGGTACTTTTTAATTAAAAAAAATGTAACTGAAATTTCGTATACTCCTTTCTTTGTCAGCATCTTTTATTGAAGAGGTAACTAGGTGCCAAATTTGATATCTTTATATTTCATAATCTATTTAGTAGAAACTGTTTTTAGGTATGATAAACACGATTGCATCTTTAAATTTGCAAAAAGTATGTTAATTTTTTTTAAATCAAAGTAACACGTACGAAAGTATTATAGCCATATTAAACACTTTAAATTAAATAGCTTTTTTATAAGCTTAATTTCAGAAAAATCAAAACTGAAACTGAGAAAGTAGAAAAAAAAACCTTAAATTTTATGGGTATTTAATTATTTCTCTTCCATTACTAACCATAAGTCATCCTTATTTGCACTGAGAAAAAAATATATAAACAATATTATATCACTTAACCACAGCAGATAGCTTTAAGAACAACCAATAAAAAATGTCTCCATCAAGAAATCGTCATCCCTGTAGTAAGCAATCGCGTAGCTACAAACGATATTTAAATTTAAATCTGAATTTGTTTATAGAATCAGAAAACCGTTAAATTCTGAATTCTCGATTGAAAAATATTTTGATGGAAGAATAAGTTTTTGAGGATTCGTTTCAATAGAGGTTTTTTCAGTTAGTCAAAGACAACATATCCAGCTATAACTAGTAATAGAGTATTGACTTACGGTTCAAAATTTTCATGTCTGAGAAGCAATTCCAGTTTACTGTTTGTGTGTAGAATATATTTCCTTTCGAAAATGTTTTTCTTTAAACTATGTAATTAAATAAGAACAAAGTAGCTGTGAAACAATTTATTACCACATTTCAAAATTTCTATTCTACACCAGGTAAAATGTAGATTATTAAAAAATATTTATCCATTTATTTTAGAATACTTCTAAATTCATTGTAAAAGCGAAAACATTAAAAATCATCGCGAATGTTAATTATTCAAAGGTGTATCTAATATATTCATAATTTTAACTATCCATTTCGAACTAACCAACAAATTAATTTTAACTCATTTATAAACTAGATTTTATTATTATGTTTTTAGAAGTTATTAATGTATGTTCTTTTTTGTTTTTCAGGTAAGGAATCACGATGGAAACAATTTGTGATTATTTATCTAGAATAATACGGTATGTTTTTTAAATTTATGATTATTTTTTTTCCTAAAATTTATTTTTATTTTTTAATCTTGTTTTCCATTTTTTATAGTTTTATTTTTAAAAATGAAACAATGAAATGGAAAAGTATGTAACTACGTTCAGTAGGAAATTTTAAAAAAACGTTGAAAATAGATATATTTTTGCATGAAAAAAGATAGAAAAAACATTTATGGTATCAAAATATATCAGTTAAGTTGGAAAAAAAATTGTAAGTGTTTATTTATTTTTGTTAAAAAGAGGTATAAAGCAAAAACTTTTAGTTTAGAGGGTTATCAAATGATTTGCTTTACTGATAGATTCCAAAATATAATATATAGGTCTTGAACTAAGAAATAAATTGTATTTTTATCCATTTTTCAAATATAAGAATTCAATTGATAAGGAATACGAAATGTTCTATTTTTTTCGTAATGTGGAGCACTAAAACATTTATAAAATATTTATTAATGAATGGTTTTATTTTCTAATTATACTTATTTATTATACTAAATTTGAACAAAAAATATGCTTTAGATTTTAATTTATGCGTTTTTTGTTTATTTGTTTTGTTAGAAAATTCTAAAAAAGATCAGAAGTTGAGAAATTACTATCTAAATATATAAAATAACATTAAAAAAGATGTAAATTTTAGTATAAAATTCAGTATAATTTCCTAAAAAATAGGCTTATTATAAAACAAATATTATTATATAATAATTGTTTTATATATAAACCTGCTCAGACATTAAAAATATTAAGAGAATTTGCTCAAAATTTTGCAAAAAAAAAAGACGACTTTTTAGCGTAATTACAAAAAGAGATTTTGCATAATATGCCTTTTATTAATTTAATATATTTTATTTTTTGATAACTTGCCCATTGTAATAAAAATCTTACATAATAATGATCGCTATAATCTGGTAATTTAGAAATTTATATTAAATTTATATGTTACACAGTTACTATAAACTGCATTAACCTATTATGGTGTTATACATCTTTCTAGGAGTGAGTTAAAAGTTACATACTATACACCATATAATAATTACATTCGGCACTAATTCAAATTCGAGAACAGTATTTGAAATTAAATTATAATCATGGATGTTAGTAAGTTTTAAGTACACTGTAATCATAGTTTGAACTATATAGCTAAGCCTAATTATACATAGATTAGTTATGCAAGAGTCATATACTTTAGTGTAGTTTCAGAGACATTAATCCATCTTAACTTATACATTTGTTTCAGAATTTAACTGACTTATTGTTCGAAGAATATAAATTCAACGAATTTTAACTAGCTAAGAATTAATTAGAAGGGGAAGAATATTTTTTAGAACTATATAACTAAGCCTGATTTTATGTAGCTTAACTTAGTTATGCAACAGTCATATACTTTCGTATAGCTTTGAATTGACACGTTAATCCGACTTTACTTTTTGCATTTGTTTCAGAATTTAACAGAAACGTTTTTCGAAGAATATAAATTCAACGAATTTTAACTATTTTTGAGCTAATTAGAAGGGGAAGAATATTTTTTAGAACTATATAACTAAGCCTAATTGTTCATAACTTAGTTTAGTTATACAAGAGTCATATACTTTGGTATAGTTTCAAATAGAGACATTAATCCAACCTTATTTTTTGCATTTGTTTCAGAATTTAACTGGCATATTGATCGAAGAATATAAATTCAACGAATTTTAACAAGCTAAGAACCAATTAGAAGGAGAATAATATTTTTAGAACTATATAACTAAGTCTGATTTTTCATAGCTTAACTTAATTATACAATAGTCATATACTTTGGTATGGTTTCAAATAGAGACATTAATCCAACCTTACTTTTTGCATTTGTTTCAGAATTTAACTGACACTTTGTTCGAAGAATATAAATTCAATGAATTTTAACTATTGAGTTAATTAGAAGGAAAAGAATATTTTTTAAAGTTTATAACTTAGCCTAATTATCATAGCTTAGTTATGCATGAATCATATACCTTAGTGTAGTTTCAAATTGGGGCATTAATTCAACCTTACTGTTTGCATTTGTTTCAGAATTTAACTGGCACATTGTTCGAAGAATATAAATTCAACGAATTTTAAATAGCTAAGAGCTAATTAGAAGGGGAAGAATACTTTTTTTGAGAAAATGTATTATACAACAAAAGGAGGAATATAAAAAAAGTGGCCAGAGTGTCACAACTCAGAAACTTGTTCTTTTTTGTCACAAGTTTAAAGTTTGTAAAAATTTGAAGTACAGAAGAAAAAAAAAGTAATTACTGCTATAGGAATTCACACTGACTAGACAATACACTTGAAAAAAAATCTCCCTAAAAAAATTGCCCCGCGGTATTTTATTCATACCACGCTTCACTAAGGTGAGAACGATAAAAGGAAGAATGGTGAAAAAAACACCGCTTCACTTTTTCAAACTTTAAACGAGTAAAACTGATTTACTAAGCTGAACAAAAAAAAAAAACTTTAAACATTTCACCCTTAAGTCATATATGGCGCTATAACTCAAGTCTAATCAAGACTTTTCATTGTCGAGTATATTCTGTTCGTTGCAAGCAATTCGCAAAATACGTTATTGTCAATTTTTTTTTTTTTCATTCTGATGTGTGTGTTTTTTTTCTTTGTCCTGTTCCTCTGTGTATCGTGCCTTGAATACTGATGAACGGAATTTACCGTTCTTTGATTGTGTCAGAATTTTTTTGTTGCATTTTCTGACAGAAACAAGGTTAACAGTTTGAGTAGAGGAGGGGGCGAGGCTTCCGAGGAGATTTGAAAAGGTTTAGAGTGAGGGTGGATGGTAGTTCTTGACCTAAACGCCACCTATTTGTTATGTTGGAAGCTATTTAATAAAATATGGTAGTAGCATTCTTAATGAATCGAGTATGGCAGTGGGCAGCATTATTCTGAAAAAAAAAATTCCTCTGGGCAAGCTGGAAGGCAAAGGCAGATTCCTTTACATCTAAGTTACTATCTGACAATATAAATTTTTCATGTCAGAATTAGCAGTTGAAAATCACTTGTCAGCCTCTAACTTCAAAGGTATTGCTGTTATCGAAAAGCTTACAATACAAAAATTATTCGCTTTAATGAGGTGCAACTTCGGCTAATTGGTTTCATTTTTCTCTCTTCAATATTAAGAAAACTATAGGGAAATGAAAATTACAGTCCTCACCATTTCCACCTCTTTTGAGCTAAATGGCCTATGTATGTACACGTGAGAGATTTTAAATTTCTTACAACATATTCCAAGACAGAAAAAATCCAAATAAAAGTACTTTAGTTATCCTGTTTATAAGATAACTTGAACTAACCGTTATACGCATTGATTCAATGAATATAAGTATAAACATTAAAGGTAAGAGCATTAAATATTGTACGAACTTCTTTTTAATGTCTCAATAAATGTTTTTAATTTTAATCAGCTTAAAAGAACTGAACTTGATCAACTTAATTTGATGTTCTTCAATGTTAATGTTCGGACTAGATTGTCTTTTTTCACATCAATTAAATTAGCATAAACTGATATGAATAAAATGAGATGTAAAGTCAACTCAATATAACAATAAGCCAATAATTTGAAAATTCATAGAACTTTATAGATGCTCTATCAGCTTTCAGCAATCAGAGACAATCACTTGATTAAATGTTTAGTGAAATAATTAAACCAGTGCAAATTTCGGTTCAATAGTATAATCTATTGTTGGATATTAAGCAAAAACAATTTTATTGCCAATACTTGTAAAAAATTTAGCTTTATGTTATGGTAAGAAATATTGAAAGTTCTTTTCCTATATAATTAAATAAATTATTAAAATTTTCAAAAATTCGTTTCAACTGTATATTCCCAAAATTCAAATTATACACGTCAAGCTTGATAACGGAATGCCAAACGATCTGGCTTATAGAGAGTCAATATAAACATATACATATTAATCTTTATTACGATTAAATTTAAGAATCTTTGCCAAGCAGGGAACATGCATTCAACTAAAATAAAGTATCTCTTCATGATATATAATATCAAATATGCTTTCATAGAAAAAAAATGCAGTTATTTTTTCTGCATAAAGAATTACAGTTTTTACCCGCCGCCACTAAAGAACTGCCTCTAAAGAAAATAATTTTTTTTTCTCTGTTTATCTCCAAATGAGATAATTTTTAATTATACAACAATTTTATTTATTTTTACATCCAAAATTTATTTAATAACTGTTTCGTTTCATATATAATTAAAAATTAATTCTTTCAATTCAAATGTTCTATAGTACCTTCATTCGCAACCTCGAAAAAAAATCTTTTCAAATTGTTACAAGTTTAAAAGAAGATTATTTTTTTTACATAAATAAACTGTATAACCATTTAAAAATTCAACAACAACCATCGTCATATTATCGTCATTATTTTAAAAAAATACTTCTATATTTTTATGGTTATGCTTTGTTCAAACAAAATTCTAAACCAATTTTCTTTAAGAATTTACGACATAAGTCCAGAATTTAATTTATGCTTCAACTTAAAAGTCCTTGGTTTTTAAGGGCTTGTTGTATTATGGTTCAGCGTTAAACTCTTCAAAAATACTTTAATTCTTCATAATTCAATTTTTCCTCATTACCATCACTGAGTAAACACCATCGTTGTACGAAGAAATGTCAACACAAAATCGGAAGTACGAAAAAAAAAATCATCTGCGTAGAACGAATCATTCTAGCTTAAGATTTTCTTTATTTTTATATTTAATATTTCGAGTGATAAGATTTTTTTTTCCAGCTGTATAAGTGTGTTGACTCAAGCTAGGCTCTCACAATATTTTGTGTAATAACATATCATAATATTTACTTTTTTGATTGCCGTAGTAATTCTAAGTTTTAAAAAGTTCGAATTCGTTACTGCCTGAGTATAATATTTTTTATTACTTATTTATAACGAAAAGAAAAATAATAATTTATCGTACAGTTAGTTAACTCCTTTTAAAACCTGATATCTGAATTTTTAATCAGTTTTTTTGCAACTCTTTTACGTAACTAGATTTGGATTGAGTGAAAACTACGAAGTCGTAATTGATTATGTAAATGATT
>JAPMOQ010010593.1:1509895-1541861 GCA_026543055.1 Argiope trifasciata | reverse complement strand
ATTCCGTCCTCCTTTGATGAAGAAGGGTGGCCATGTGTGTGCACTGGTATTTCTAAAATTCAGAGCGAAAGCTATTCTTGGCCACAGAAGCATGGATCATATTGTACGCTTTATATATTTGCATTCACTTCTCCTGGTTACGGTGGAAAGTATGTATTTCAGTTTCAAGGGCCAATGAATTCTAAATCTAAAACTGTATAAATTTCGATAATAAGTATTAAAATATTCGCGCTGGACATTTCCGAGGAAAATTACTTGAGGTATTTCTTTGACATGCTGTCCTTCTTTTACCCTCCCCCCGCTTGTTCCAATCAATTTGTAAAGCAAAATATCTTATTTTAATTTAGTTTTTATATGAACTAATTTTAAGTAACAAATATTATGAAAATTTTTATTACAAAATAATAAAATTGCGAAAGCTTAAATCAAATTAATCTCTTAAACCTTTTAAGAATGTGTGTGTGTGCTCGCGTGTGTTTGTATTACTTTAAAAGTAATTATAAGCAAAATGGTGAAAAATTACAAGAATGTTTTTAAAGTAGTTTAAATCTCGAGTACAAAATTGCCCTGATGCATTGACTTTCTTGTTAGTCAACTAACTATTAAAAAAGAAAGAATTGAAACTTATTTATTTTCAAACGAATTTTGAAAATATCAAGAAAAAAATCTAAAGAATAATAATTTGGAATTTTAAAAAATTATGTATTTTAATATGAATAAATTTGAATATTTGGAACTTGTAAATCAAATAGCAGCACAGAATCAAATAATTCTGAAAATATCATTAAAATTTATTATTCTTTACAATTTAAAACTGCGGAGTTTCTAAACAGTTTTTAGCTATGCTTATTTGATTATCTGACTTCAGATAAATTCCAGTTGTCGTTATTATAACATTACCTTTACTTTAACTTTAAACTAAACCATTGATTTTTGTTAATTACTGGCAAGAAATAGCTGAGCAAATTGATGAACTGCACTTACTTAGTGATTCATTTTACAGAGATACGATACCACAGATTTTTTTCCCAATGTAAATAGCATTGCCTAGGGTAATACAGATATTGATGAAATCTCAGTCAAATATAAAATTCTTACTTTCATTTATAAAAGTTATAAAAGGAAAAAGGTCCCAAAATGTCTGAGACATCCTGGAATCTGAAAGATTATGTTTTATAACAGTCTATACATCTGCGAATTTCATATAAATAAAAAAAATTAAGAAAGAAATTTGGTATGTAGTAAATGTTCCTAAATTATAGATCTGTACTCAGTCTTTGACAAAATATGTCAATGGGTTGACTGTCTGGGCTTCCCTGGCATGCGAATGCAATACGAAAAGAAATATACAATTGACTAATTGTGTGGATTTCAGCATGGGATCTTGTCAGCTAAAATAAATTCTATACATTGGTCTCACTCAGTCAAAGAAAAAGATTTTTTTTCTTTCCTTTGCTAACTTTTCTGCATAATATTACGAAATTAAAATCAAAATGCCCTTTAAAGTAGCGTTTGCTTAAGACAATTATGTTTAAGAATATTAATAGCAATTATTTACCTTAGGACAGCAAAAGGCCAAAAGAAGAAAGACGACGATTGCAATGAGAGCAAAAATAGGTTTACAATTAACTTAAAAGGAAGTAGGCGAAAGCTTAGAGAGCAAGAATTGACATATAATTATCTTATTAAGAGGTAGATTGAAGTTTAGAGAGCAGCAATTGGTTTAGAATTAATTTAAAAGTAAGTAAACCGAAGTTTAGTTGGAATATTTACATGTCAGTTTCTTGGCAACATAGAACCAAGTGTTTAGAGCCGGCATCTTGAATTCGAGTGCTGGTTCGGAAACTGCTGTTCTTTACCCTGTGTTCTATCTGTGAGATGTGTGAAAAGACATCTTTGTAAAAAGGAATTGTACAAGCCAGTGTGTGAGTGTGCTCTTCATATAAGCTAAAGTCAGACCTCTTAAGAGATCGAAACATATTGCACCCCTTTTTCCTCAATTACTTGGACTTGGTTTGAATTGGTATTCAATCCAAAGGGGATAAACAACTGTAAAAATAAAAACAAGTGTTTATATTTGGAAGACAGAAAGACATCCGTAGAGTAGCAATGATTAGACACCTTAATTGATATAAACTCCACTCAAAAGAAAATAGAAGTAAAATATTCGCGCAGATTTAAATGATAGCAACTATATATAGTGTAACTTACAAAATGTGGAAGGTAAAAAACAAAAGTTTGTCACTTTTTTGCCTTTTTTATTGCTGCCTTTGTTGTTTTTTATCCCTTCCCTTGAAAAGATAAAGAATGCTTCGGTTGGTCTGTGGAGTATCCAGAAAAAAAAAAATATGTACCCATCCTTCTGGAAGTTCACTTTCCTACAAACATAACAAATCACGCCTCTTTCTCTTTTTATCTCCGCCTTTGAAGTCCCGAAAGCAAAATAAAATGCACTGCTGTGGTGGAACTGATCACATATTATTTTTCCGATCACGTAATTTTCGTGGAACATCTCCTCCCTCCGCTTTCTGGTGCAGCCCTCCTCACTACCACGATTTGCTGCGCGTCCGTCGTGATCTACTCGACCTCAGAACGTCACGCTTTCTTAATCTTGATTCCCCCAAACAAAAATTCTACAACGCTTCCATTCACGGATCAGGGCTGCCGGATGGAAACGCCAAAATAACGCCAAAATTCTTTAAAAGGAAGCCAAAAAGACTACATTTTTATTTACTTATTGCTTTACATAGTTACGTATAATTCAAATGCTAATTAATATATGGTAAATAAAATTCTAACAATTTTTTACAGAATTAAAAATTTACTTCGAAGATTACAAAACGAAAAGAAATGACTGTATGGATCTTCGATTTTTCTGAATCGATATGTCTATCTTTTCTAAAACTATATTATAGCTCTGGCTCCATACTTTTGCCGACACCCAGCCTCAGAGCATGGATGTACAGAATATTTACGTACATCTTCGACTAAAATTTTGTTAGAAAGCAATAATCAAGAATAAAAATACTAATTTTTTACAAAATTGGTGAGAATGATCTCCCTGAAACTTTATCGTACACTCTAATAAATACCTTAGCATATCGTTATTCCATGCCATTGGAGAACAATAGTTGGCGAATACTGTTAACATGCAATATTTGGCTATTAATCGTAGGGATGCAGTACCCAGATTCGTAACACGGATGTACAGAATATTTACGTTTACCTTCGACTAAAATATTGTTCAAAAAGCATAAATAATGAATTAAAATGTAAATGTTTTTGTACAAAATTAGAGAGAATGATCTTTCTGAAAGTTTATCGTACACTCTCTAATAAATACATTGGTAGATCATTATTCCATGTCATTGGACAACAAAAGTTGCGTTAGTTAGCGCAGCATGGCCAAATATGGCCTTTGAACCATTAAACCAAACCAAACCAATAGTTGCGTTAGAACCTGTTAACATGCAGTATTCGGATATTAATCGTAGGGATGCAGTTAATGCAAAAGTAGAAGAACATGAAATGTGTAGTTTGAGCACCTTTTTTCAGACTAATTGATACGAAGATTTTACACCAAAATTCCTTTTTAATAACAAAATCTCATAACTATTTCATACATATGTCATTGCACGTATGAGTTACTGCTTTTGTATGTATGTGGAAGTGCTGGCTGACAGACAATGAAACATTTGACGGGTTTGTTTTCAAATTTATAACATATCTATACTTAAGATGCAAAAACACGTGTAGCAAATTTTATTTTTAGCTCTCTTTATTTTGCAATTATTGAGATTACATACATCCTCGATACCTTATCTGAATGGATATCATTCAAAATTTGATAAAATAAAATAATAAGAAGATTAGATACCAAATTTCATCCTTTAAACTCAAAATGTTTTTGAATTGTTAGGTTAACTGACAGTCAGAGTGAGAAACAAACATTAAGTCTACGAATTTATATTTCAAGATAAAAAAATGTTGAGATTCGCCAAAATCTTTTCCAGATTTATTTTTATTTTTTCTTCAAATTTTAACCATCTGACTTATTGTTTTGTAGTTAAGTAACGAACTGTTAAATACCTACCAATGAATCAAAAAGTATCTATGTACAGAAGCGTATACTGTATAAATGATAATTTAGTGTTTTGACCCTCTATTGTAAAGATAAAATCGTTCAAAAGAGCACCTTCTAGTTATGTGATAATATTCTCCGAAATTAGTCAAGAAGAAAATTGAAAATTTGATTAATATTTAATTAATTAAAAATTAAATCTTTAAAATACCGAAACTCTTTGAAATACCCTCTATCCAAAACTTCATGTCATGTTGTTAACTCTAGATTTCATTTGCCTAGCCTTCTTCTTGTATACAGCCGACCACACCATCACCACTGAACGTAGCAGTATCGATAGGATTTGTTGTAGTCGGCTGCTGAATAAATATTGTCCAACCTTACATTGACCGAATACTCAAACTAACATTCTTTTCGAGGTAGTAAATCATAGGCCTTGCCTGGGCGTAGTTTGACCAAAGATGGCTCTTGCGCCAAAGAAATTTTACCAATTAACCAACCAAGTATTTGCCTAGCCTGAAGAGCGTTACATTATGTAAATTGCGCATCATATTTTATACTTAATTGAACATTTTTTGCGTTGCGCAAACTATGCCAAAATAAAAACATTAGAATGCCGATAACTAAAAAAAACCGTGGCTGAGAACGAATCCAATCAGGAGCCAAAAGCAAATTTAAAACCTATATAGTAACCCTGAACTTGTGTATTATTTTTTAAACTAGGAGACAAAAAAAGAAGAAATCTATATCTGAAATTATGCATACGTTAGATATAAAATGGTTCACTTATTCACTTGGCTGATAGTTCTTGATTTTCCAAGGTTAATAGGTGATGCCATTTTGTGGATTCTTGCCTTGAACTTGCCGAGATGCGATCAAAAGACACTTTTTCCGTCCTTCTGACTTATCATCCATATCTGATGATGGTAGTTCTTCTGTAGGTTTATTTACTAATCCTGCGTGAGTTGCATGTGAAATGAAGATGGCATCATGATAAGCTTGATTTGAGTCTGATTGTCTCACCCACCTCATATAAAAGATGATTCAAGAAAAAAGCCTTTATTGAAAGCATAATTTTTCTTTATTTCCAATGAAATATCTCTTTTAAGAAATAAAACACCTCGTGGTATGCTTTATGTTTAAATATTAGCATAATAAATTTGATTATGAAAGATTCAGTCTCTTTAGAGAGGGAAAAAACAGTTTGGTTTTATGTTAAAAAACTTTTAATGTAAATTTGTGTTTTTCGGAGAAAACGTTTTGATGCGAATCACGTACCGATTCCATATGAATATTTTTCAAACTTACCTACGTATGAACTGGTCATTTAAATAAAACAAAAATCATTAATGCAATTAATTTAACATGTTATTCTAATTATTTAAAAGTAACTGCATTTTTGCTGTTGGATGTGTACCCGAAGACATTCGCATTGTCATATAGCGGATCTCACAAAATTTTGAAGTAACAGTAGGTTACCATCCTATGGCAACAATGCAAGTACCATTGTAATACCACAGACATTTACGAGATGGCACTGTTTGACATTGTCAGAATGAGAGCAGATAGAAAGACCTATTAGTTATTAAAAAAATGTTTTTTCCCCTTTATTTGTGTGTTTGTAAATGTATGTGTTTGTGAAGTAATGACTGCTATATAGATAAACCTTAAAAGCAAAACTTTTTCTATGTATGAATTTTGATCCAAATGGTTATATATAATGCTTGTTTTAAGTTATAAGATAAAATAGAACTCCTTGAAACAGATTTAGAAAAATAATTCCCAATATTTTGAATTTATGAGCTAAAAACAGTCCTGCTGTATTTATATTTTGATGATTATTAATGTTATTTAACTCCCTTCGCAATATCTAATGACTGATGGTTTTGTAGATATCGTAATATGAACTAATTTTTGAATGTTGATTAATTAATTCGAATTCGAATAGAAGATCATACAAAGACCATTTTTTTACTATTTAAAGGAAGGTTTTATTCTATTCTCATATTTTATTGGTTAAGGCCCTAAATAGATAGCTCTTTACTTTTATTAACTACCGTATATTCCGTTCATAAATATGTATTTATATCTCCAAGTTGAATTAAGTTTTGTTGAGTTAGATTTATATTCCATTTAGACGAGTGATGTAGAATATTTTGAACAGGCCTTAAAATTGTATACTGCTGTGAGATTTTGAAGGTGATGAAGCTAGCACTTTACCCTTCTGATTTCCTCATGTCACGAGTGAACTGACATTTGACACACGGTGTCAGATTTAGCATGAACCAAAGCCACATCAACCCCGATTTTTAAATAGAAATGGAAATCAAACCTAGCTCCGATACCAAGAACTTATCCTTAATCACATGGTCCTTAAAGTTAATTATATTCTCTCTGTTTAAATGTTTACCTTACAAAAGAATTAAGAAGAAGAAAATTTTATTCCCTATCCTCAAATGAGTAATTACACAGTATATATCGATAAAATAAGAAAGCGAAAGTAAATAGAAATAATGGATTGAAAAAACTAATATTTATTTTTGTTTTTTAATACAATAGCAATTGAACTATCTGCAAGTATTTTTCAAAATAACTGTTATTGTCTTGTAAATAACAAATTTGTGTGAACTTTAAAGTAAGAAAATTTGAATAATTTATTCATGAGCAGGCACAAAATTCATTTTTAAATTCGCATTCGACCTTTATTTCTTGCTAAATATTGTGGGAACTATCCTAACGCAGGTAATACAAGATAATGTACAGTATTATATAATATTTTATTATAAAATGCGTATT
This sequence comes from Argiope trifasciata, assembly GCA_026543055.1. Taxonomy (NCBI): domain Eukaryota; kingdom Metazoa; phylum Arthropoda; class Arachnida; order Araneae; family Araneidae; genus Argiope; species Argiope trifasciata. The sequence continues at coordinate 1,534,984 of JAPMOQ010010593.1, read as the reverse complement.
ATGCTGTATCATACGATGTTGTTCAATTTTAAACAGTCGTGTATAATTTCAGAAATATTGAATGTTTTGCAACGTGATTCTATATTCTGAATATTGCCCAATATTATAAGTCTTGTATAATCTTATACATGATGTATATTTTGAGATATGATACTATATTATTGTATATTGTCCTATATTACGCAGTCTTGTGTAAGGTAATGCATGATAAATATTTTGCGATATCATTCTATACTGCATAATATTACCCGATATTATATAATATTATACTTTATAATGAATATTGCGCAACATCATAATATTGTCTAATATTATACAGGTTTGTAAAATTTTATGCCTGATGAATTTTTGAGGTATCATGCTACTGTACAATATTATCCAATATTATATATTATGCGATTTCATATTCATTATTAACTAACATTATATAGTCGTGTATAATCTTATACGATATGAATATTGTGCGATTTCGTTCTGCATTGTACAATATATGTACATCAAGGAAGATAAACCAAGCGTAGTCATACAACACAAAAGTAATAAGTAATAAATTGATAAATAAAAGCAGGATTAAATAAAACATAAAAGAAGGCATGTAGAATGATCACCCCTTAAAAATTTTGCATTTCGAAACCTCTTCCCCTAGCCTTCATCTCAAGGTTCGAGCTAAGTCGGTTCCACTGTCAAGATTATTGATAACAGCCGCATTTCAAACTTCATAAAGAAAAATCCCGACATCCTCCTCACCTACCAAAAGATGGCCCATTTGATCCCTCTTTTTTAAAATTTTGACACGACGCTCTGAAAATGGCGGATTTCGGAAATCTTACCTTGAACTTGTCAGGAGATCTTATCGGAGGGTGATACTTTCTGTTCCTAGTTTTTTTTTTTCTTACCTTGTCGTATCTTTTTTTATATATTGTGATCATCTAGGGTTAAGTGGTTGAGATCTTTTTACAATGGATGATTTTTTTATAGAAGTTTCATGTTCAGAATGTAAGGGAATATATCCCCATGACAAGAGCAATTCGAGAGTTTTGGAAGTTGAGATAAAGGTTTTGAAGAAAGAGGCTGGATTTTGATGCAAAAGAAAGTTTGAAACTCTTCAATATCGTGTTCTTTACTGCGAGTCAGTTATTTTCCAGCACCATGTTTTACATTATCTTTTGTAATAAAATGTATTGATCTCAAATTTTTAATGAAATAGCTCCTTATTGCAAAATTTTCTCAAAGGTAAACATTCTACAAAATCTTGACGTCGAATTAGCACTTACAATATTTTACCTTTGTCTCTTTATATAGCAGAAAGTAAAAATGAGAAATTAAAATTTTCTGAAGTCTGGTAAATTCATCTCGCAATACATTCTACTTAGTTGTTTTCTTTATACTATTAAACTAACCAGAAAATTACATTTATTGAAAAGATTATATCGTCAATATGCTACTAAAATCAATAAACTAAAAAAAAAACGAATTGAAGTATTCGTGTTTATTTGTTATGCCATTTCTGAAGCAGTAAAAAAAAGGCATTCAAATATATCCGTCGGACAACTCAGTATTATATTACATCTAACGATACACTAATATACACGACGTTTTTGTTGTTGCTGTTGTTGTTATGACAGATGTAACATTTAAAAAATGCAAGTAATTTTTTTTTTGACTTAATCACTTTTAGCAGTATTTCAATTTATGTACTAAAAATATTTTAACTTCAATTCATATATATTCAAAACTATCTTGGATTTCATATATCATAATGAAAGCAGGATATTCCAAATTGATTAATAATTTATCCTACTTTGTTAAGCACTGTTAAAACTGAACTGTATCTTGTGAGTATTTAAAAAAAGGCAAAAAGACCTCTATCCTTTTGTTCCTGATCATGGACTATGCTTTTGACTTAGCCACTATATATATATAACTAATTACTTTATTGATTATGTTTCAATCATAGTGTTGCTGTGAAATATTATGTAGACTCTTCTACTTGAGCCATTTAGACCTTCTCCACTTCTTTTTATGCCTATTCCTTTTTTTTTTCTTTGGCTGTTTTTAGCTTCTTTTGAATTTTTTAGTACACAAGCGTATGAAAGATTTTTTTTTAAATATTTAGTCCTTTGATAGCTATTAAAATTCTACTTTCAAAATTTTTTTATTAGCTTTTTACCGGCTTATCGCCACTTTTGGCACTCACCTAATCATCATCAGAATATATAATAATAAAAATAAACAATGTAATTTTTTTTTATTGTTACCAACTTGTTATTGTACTTTCCCGCGCTAATATTGACATCATAATGAAGACTGATTTACAGTCATCTGCATAGTTTGACTGTTCAGATGATTGTACGATTATGACGTCAGATTCCAGAGCTTGACGACCAGGTGGCGACGAATTTGGCGACAAAAGAGATAATACCCGAAACATCGAGAAATTTTTCGATCCGTCCATTAAGAGCCGAGATACGTCCAGAATGATCTTGATTGGTCCAGAAGATCTTAGCCCTGACTTCTGTTGCTATTTACGGGGCCATCTGAAGCTGGACGGTTTGGTGCTCAATCGAGATGTGAAAAAGCGCGGCTTTGGTCGACCGAGTAGACCTGAACTGAGAGGTCTGGAAGAGGAGTCCTGAGCGGTGGAATCGCCGGGAGAATATTGAAGCAGCGAAGGAGTGCTGAGTTGCTGTGTGGCGTATTCTGACGAAGCCTGTGTCGTGTATCGTAGCCCGTTGTGTCTTCGTCGGGAACGGAGCTGCCCTGAACTGTGAAGAAGTCCCGTTGTGTGAAGTAGTGAGTCAGCCGCGAAAACTAGAAGAAGAGATAGAGGTGTAGTTTCAGCCCGTTATGGAGAGATCTACGACAGCGAACAGAATGCCTTAAAGATTCCTTCTCCTGCTGAATCTTATCTGGCCGCTTTGTGAGCTGTGGGCGTTGTCACTACGGAATTTCTGCTTGTTGACAACTGTTGTTATTATCGTCTGCTGTCTGCTGTAGAGTACTGTTATGTGCTATCCTATGTGCTCGTCCCGGCTGTATATAGTTGTTTTCTGTACATAGTTGTGTTGAAAATATTTGTCGTTCTTGTGCTGTAATGTCTTCATCCTGTAAATAAACGTCGTCTGTGCTGTGCCGTCTGTTGAAGGACTGATCATTGTGTGTGCACATCTTCTCACAGCATACACACCCATTGTACAGGTAAACGAGCCCGACGGATTAGGATAGGAAATCCGTCGGGAAAACAATATCATTAAAATGAAACAAAATATATCTCAAGCATTAGAATAAGAAGCAAAATTCTTTTAGAACAGCATCATCTGCCAATCAGAAGACAGCATCTCATTTGGCATGGACATACAAAATAATACTAGATATTGTCTTGTATCATGAGCTTGAATTGCAAATTTATTAAAATAGAAGGATATAGACCAAAGATAAAACATTTTCCAAATTGGAAACTTTTTGTGAGTAAATTTGAATTTGAAATCTTCATACCAATTCTACATTTCATTTATTACATCCAAAATAAAAGACTTAACATCAGTGACAAAAAATGATGTGCACAAAATAATAAAGGATATAAAATTCATTCAACAGAAAGTCATCTGTTTATCGAATTCAGTTTGAAGTCTATTATACTACTACCATCTCGTTATTTATTTATATGTAAACCACTGGATTATCTAGATCTCATTTCCATTGTTGTCAGGTACATAATATATGAATTAAATTGAATTAGTGCTATTGTTATTATAAATATTCTTTATATTATTCTTAAACCGAAGCCAATTCTGATGGAAATAGCCATCTTTTATTGAATTCAAATTCGATTATTCCGATTGCAAAAAAGAATATTAGAAAACATAATAAAATGACTTCAATTATACAATGAATGGTTGACATATAGAATAAAATAAACACAGAATATTAAATTCTTTTAGAATAAAATTTTCTTGATACATAAAAGTCCATTTGGTTATCCATATTTCTTTTGTAATCTTTTAATGAGGATAATTTTTTTTCATACTTTGTTGCAATTCTAATCATGGTACTAAGTTTTTCTTGTAGTAAAATTACATCTCTACAAAATAATAATAATAAATATATAAAACTATTTGCATAGTAAAGAATATGATTTTCTTGGTATCACTATTCTGTGATCTGATGTATCATTATTGGTCATCATTAATCTTTAAAAAAATGATAATTTTTTTAATAAAGCGAAATTATTTAAGCATATCTCTAAAGCTAATTTCAAATGAAACACAAAATGTATAATATAATGTATTTAAAAGAAAATATTTTAATTGAATTCTACCATGTAAATAATTTGTGATGGCTTAGGAACATAATTCTTTCAGAACAAGAACAATCCAAAACAATTGTTTAGAAGTGGAGCAATTCTAATACAACATATTTTCCTAAAGCAGAATACCCGCATTAAATAATGATTCTTATTCCTAAATTAAAATTATAAATTTCATTAAAATACAGTCACGAATTGTTTCTGACATAATATGCTATCTGAATCGGAAAATTTCAATGACTCAATCCAAGTTCGATTAATTCCCAAAAGCAGAAAACTCTGGCAATGCGAATCAACGAATTATGCTGAACATTTATGTGTTTACTAGAATGTTAAAGATTAATATCCGGTTTAATATTTGCGGAAATATATTATCAACGGTGACTCAAAGCTCTTGCATTCGTCGAACGCATTAATCATTCCGAATTTAATATACGATTTCGTCTGTATTTCCATCTTCCTATTACTGACCTTGAGCTGTTTAATTTGAACCCGACAGCAATAACTTGGCCAAGTCCATCTCGCAGTATATTTATTCTGGTGGAAGGAAATCGCTAAAGGGACAGATCTCTTTGGAATAAAGCCTGTAAATTATTCCTTAAATATCTGTCATTAACTTCTCTGCAGCAATCACGGCTTTGCTCCAAAAAATGCATTTTCGGTATTGTTGGATTGGTGATTATCATGATAATCAGTTCTGTGGATGCTGGATTATTGCTGCCTGATGAAAGCTGAATCGTTTATTGACGTAATCAGGTGGTATGAGCGTTAGGTTATGAAGGCGCTTTTCATTTGTTTGATGTTTGCTGGATTCGATGCGAATTTGCGTGCCCTGAAGGAAATGATTCTCAGAATTGATTCAAGTGAAATGACTTAGAAACTCATAGCTCTGAAAAATATTTGAAAAGAATGTTTTGTAATGATAAAAATAAATCCGTAATTGAATCATCTGAAGGATAATTTGTATATTAATGCAGTCGTTTAAGTTTATTTCAGCCAATGAGGCCATTCTTAGGGCAAGATTCGAGGAAAATAGATTAATGCAAAGTTGGAATTCAAGGAAAATAAATTAATGCTAAGTTTAATGCTTGATTGGGCCAAAATTCTACTTAACTGAGACAATATTCTTTTGAATTGTGATAGAGGCACACATATTTTACTTTTATTTGAGCCAACAAGACAATTATTAGGGCAAATGTCGAGGATTGGAAGACCGATTAATGCAAAATTGAAAGGCTTAGTTGGGCCATAATATAACTTAATTGTGATAGTATACTGCTGAATTCTGGTAGAAGTGCATATGCTTCTAATTAAGGTATGCCTTTTTCAGAAATTGTACTACTTTGATGTCACTACATCGGAAAATATCTGTTGCTATTTAAACTTATTATTGGACTTTATTTACATTTAATTTTTGTTCCCCTTAGAAGAAACAAGAAAAAATGTAGTTTGCCTTTACCATTACTGCTTATTAATGGACTTGGAAATTTTCTGCGCTTTTGCACATGTGTCAGAAGGCGTTTCTTTTGTTAAAACGAAGATGAAAGGAAACATGATAGCAGGAGATGCTTTCTTCCGTAATAGAGTGGATTCATATTACTACGGATTTCCTATCCAAATCCGTCGGGTTCGTTTACTTGTATAGTGGGTGTGTACAGTGTGAGAAGATAAACACACAATGTTCAGTCCTTCAGTAGACGGCACAACTCAGACGACGTTTATTTACAGGACGAAGACAGGACAGTACACAGACGACAAATATTTACACCACAGAGACGACAATTATGTACAAACAACAACTATATAGAGCCGAGACGAATGCACAGGACACCACACAGCAGTACTCTACTGCAGATAGTAGACCAGAATAACAACAGAAGTCCACAGGCAGAAATTCCTTAGTGACAACCTCCTCAGCTGACAAAGTGGCCCGATAGAATTCAGCAGTAGAGGGAATCTTTTTAGCGATTCTGTCTACTCTCATATAGGTCACTTCCGAACGGGCTGTAACTACCCCTTTGCCTCTTCTTGCCTTCGCTGGCGACTCACTACTTCGCACAACGAGGCTACTCCTCAGTTCAGGACAGCTCCGTTCCCGACGACAACACAACGGACTATGACATAGGCACCGTCAGAATACGCTGAATAAAAGTCCTGTACGAAGGACAGCTATTCAGCACTAATCCGTACAGGACTCCTTTTCAAGACCTCTCTATTCAGGTCTTCTCGATTCTATTTAGCCGCACTTCTTGTCTTCTCGATTAAACACTGCCGCACTTCTTAGATTCCTGCCTTATATAGTGGCGGAAGGCGGGGCTAAAAACCTTATGGACCAATCAGGAGAATTCTAGATGTATCTCAGCTCCTAATGGATGGAACGGGAAAATCCTCAATGTTTCGGGTATTATCCATTTTGTCGACAAAGTCGCCAAATTCGTCGCCAGACCCTGGGGTGTCTGACATCAAACCTAGGCGCTATTCAATACAGATTACTGTAAATCTGTCTTTCTTACGATGGTATTATTAGAGCGGGAAAGCAAAACTACACTTTCGTAACAATATTAAATCACATTATTAGCAGGTGTAATAATTACTCTTCATTTTGTATACCTGCCTTAGCGAAGTGCTGTCGTTGAAAAGTGTTAGTCTCAGGATTCTGAAACGAACTGTGATTTAAGTTAAATTATTAACTGTTGTTTGGATCGAAGAAGGAATTTTATTCTTTCACTTAGAATTGCTTTACTGAATAAAATTAATTACTAACCAATTACTACAAAGTATCATATGCTTATTGAGACAAGAAGTGCATCAAAGTCTATTAGGGTTAGTCGCTTATAAAAAAAACTAACTAACTTCGCAAAAGGGTTATTAGAGGAAGATAAACAGAAACAAAGATAATATCATGGAAAAGATTCTAAAATCGTAGAAGTGCTCGTTTACGCGTTTCTACTATCACTATGCAAAATATGGATATTAATATAATTAACTGGAAACTTTTATTTATGCTCATTAATTTATTAAAATAAAGAAGGAAAATTCTTTAGTTTCGTGTGGAATTTTCTTAATTAGAGCAACTCTTTAATTGGGATAAAATGCTGTGATCACAATTAAGAGACTCGATTTGATGTTATTTGCTAAAAAAATTTATATCAAGTCATTAGAAAATAATAAAAACAATTTATATTCTATATCTCAAATTTGTTGATGAAAGGGAAAAGTATTTTGAGCTATTATAGTCTCTATAATAAAAATATTTTAGAAAAATTAGTTCCTGCAATACTCTTTTTCTTTCATTGTTTTTCAATTCAAAATTGAAAGGTCTTTAAGATAAACATCAAGTTCCGTGTTATCACGAAATTTGTTGAGTAGAGAAACGAAATGTAAACACCAGTTATGACATCATTATTCTATCTGTCTTATGAAAATAGTCAGCTGGAAAGGATGCTAAATGTATATACGAAAATTTTATCTATACTTTGTGTTTGTTTGTGAGAACTATTGCCAATTGCCTTTTATCTGAAAGGCATTTTAGTCTAATTTGGCCAAAATAACTAGCAACGGATTGATGCAAGTACTGTTCAGAATTCTGAACTTGATGCTATGTGTAATAGTTTTCGAACGGGCCGCTGTAGCCTGGTTGGTAGAGTGTCAGTCTCCTAATTGAAAGGTCACGGGTTCTGTCCTCGTCTTGTCCAAAGACTGCCGTGTTAGCTAGGTCGTTAAATAGGTCGTTGCTGCAAAGTCCTCCAAGTTCCCGTAACAAAACGATATCTCTGGGGATACTGAATCACGGATGTGCCGGTCTCTGATTTGGATCTAAATTCTGACTTGCGGATGGATGAATCAGTGTATGAAGGAATTCGACCGCCCTCTAAACAGGGTTGTGTCGTGTGTGTTCGTGCAAAGTCGTCCTTTCATCTGAACGGTGCTCGTTAACAACGAAAGGCACACACCTCTGCATTCATTCGAGAGCTCTGCTCACTCGGGCTTAGTGGCATCAACAACAGTTTTCGAACACCAGTAAAGTCTGTTTTAAAATAAAAGTTCTCAAATGTATCGTAGTAGGGTTTTAAATGCAGACAGAATAGCGCTCATTTTAGAATTTATTTTTTCTTGTAAGAAGTGTGTTTTCATGTAATAGTTTCTTGAAGTAATTTATATAAGCAAATGAAGAAATAACAAAATAAACACGGAGAATCACATGTTGAAGAATGCATTCACTTTCAATACATTTCACGTTTATAGAAAGGAAATTTGGTAATGGACTTTTAATTGCTTTTCCTATTCTGCAGTTTTGAAATTTTGAACTTTTATATTTTCTCAATAACAAGGATAAGTTTTAAAAACTTAGTTAATAAACAGTCCAAAAAATTTATTATACTTTGATATTATACAAATGACGCTGCTTGATTTTTATTTCATTCAATTTCTATCATTCAATAACAAACTAAAGTCTAAATCAAAAAATTTTAGTTAAAGCCAAAACAATTACTTTTTTAACAAAAAAATATTAATTTTTTTTATATATTTTCAATTATTTTATTAAGTTTTACAAAATATTTATTTTAAACTTTTCTGGTTTTATAATAAATAGTACTTATATAAAATAATTATTACAAACATTCATTATTTTAATAAATAATATGTTTTATTATAAATAAAAATGTTACGAACATTTACCAAAAATTTTCTTTTTTTTTTTTTTCATTCTTATTTTAGTTTATTAGATTAAAACACAAAACTTGGAATATCCATTTATTACTCTTAAAAATCTCTGTGATAAAAATCCCATTTCGCGTTATTTTATATCAATTATTTAAATATTTTAAGTAAACAGTTTTTTTCTTCTAAATAATGAAAAAAGAAAAGAAGCTGATTTCCAACGCAAATCACCTTACGATCAAAAAACTTGAAATGAATTTTGTCGTCAGTTTTATCAAAGAAAGTAACAGTATTTTGAAGGACACTACATTAATACACATACTCTAAAATTTCTGCTCTTCCTACCCCTATTCTGTGAAATTAACTACTCCTCATCTCCGCAGAAAATTGATATGGCTCACTTTCTGCGGGGGTGAGGTAGGAAGAAAAGCGGATTCTCAATTTTTCAGGCACATACATTATGATGCGAAACCTTAATATACTTCTCCGCTGCATTAACAGCTTGGGACGGAACTTTTTTTTTTTTTTTTTTTTTTTTTTTGCTCGTAATGTGAAAAAAAAGTTAATGAAAAAAAAATGGTGACAGTTTTTTGGTTGTGGTTGGCTTGCTGGTAGCTCGGTGAGTTATGACTTAACCTATTAATAATAATAGTCAATAAATTTCGCCGCTTTGACGAGAGGGTTGGACAGTAATTTTTTTAATATTTTTGACGTTTTGGATGTGAGACAGGAGAAAAATAAAAGGGAAAAAATTAGGTAGAATGCATTATTAGCGTAAGATATTTGACAGCATGATAATATAATGGTGCCGTAACAAAATAAAAATCTGATTTTTCTATTTATTTAGAAAATTAAATTTTAGTTTTTAAAAAATTGATTATTTTCTTGCATTGAAATTATGTGCATTTAAATTAAAACATGAATATAAGTCTTTGAGTTTTCTTGCATTTTTAGAGATACTTGATTACAGAGTACTTTAATGCTTTTCAAGCTTCTTTACCATGTGAACTGCATAGTAATTTCTTTTAACAATAATTCATTTGGTGTTTTTAAACTAGTAATTAGCAATTTATTTCGTTTTAAAATTAGTAATTAGTAATTTATTTCGTTTTGAAACAAGTAAATAATTTATTTTGTTCTTAAAATAGAAATTAGTAATTTTTTTCTCATTTTTCAAGCAATAATTAGTAATTTATTTCGTTTTTGAAGTAGTAATTATTAATTGTTTCGTCATTCATAATTAGTAATTTATGTCGTTAGTCAAACTAGTAACTTGTAATTTATTTAGTTTTGAAACTAGTAATTAGTAATCTATTTCGTTTTGAAACTAGTAAGTAATTTATTTCTTAAAACAGTAATTAGTAATTTTTTTTTGTTTTTACAGTAATAATTAGTAATTTACTTCGTTTTTGAAGTAGTAATTAATAATTTTTTAGTCACTTAATTTCTCTTTTGCACTGATTTAATCAAAAGAATTCAGATTGACTTTGTCAAGTTGTTATTTTATAACAAGAAACAGCAAATATAAAATTTAGTTCACAAATAAAGCAAACATCTAAGGATATAATTGGGCGATGGTTATCTCTTCTTGTATCTATTTAAAAATTTTACGATTAACTATTTCATTATTTAAGAATCATAAAATTATTGATAAATTATAAGATATTGTTTGAATAATCAGTAATTCATAATGATTCTTAAATTGAAAAGGCTTTATGCTACAGTTATAAAATTTGTACTACAGTTTTTATAATTATAACAAAAATTTTTAAACTATCATAAATTTCTTTTAAGAATTTTCATATCTATTTTATTCTTTTTTATACAATATAAAATTTAAAAAGTGTATAAAAACCCTGATGGAAAATAATATTTTCAGTATTAGTTTATATTTATTTAGATCTGATAAATTAGCGTTTTGATATTCTAGGATTTATTCGTATTGATGTCACCAAAATCAAAGTTTTCAATATTTTTTTTAATATTTTTGAAAAAGTCATAAATTTATCATCGGTCATTTCAATATGCTACTAGATTATTTTTGAAGGCAAATAACATGCCTTCATGACATGCCAATGACATGCCTTATGGTAATCTAAAAGTTTGACTTTTAAAATTCTAAAATAAAAAATGTTTGTGAAAACGAGGTAATAATGCTGGGCTAATGATGAAATTATAATTGAATTCGAGTTTATCAATAATATTTTAATTTTATTCTGAAGTAGTTATTTTCCTTAAGCCAGTAGTCATATAAAGAATATTTCCGGCGTTGATGATGTTCTTATGTATTTAAAATAGTTTACAAATACATTTTCATGTAAAAACATTTAACTATCTTTATCACGAACGTAAATAATTTTTTTTTTCATTATATTAAATATCTATTTGAAAAAAAAAGAAAATGCTTTTTCTTATCAGAACGCAAACGATAATGTTAAAAAAATGCAAATGTATTCTGTTAAAATTTTATTGAATTCAGAATTCTTTTTTGTAAAACAGCTGTTTTATTTTTAAAAAATCGTTTTCTTTTATTTAGTAAAAAAAAAAAATAACTTCTATTCTATATTATTTTGTTTTTAATTTATATAGAGATCCTTATGGCTGTTTTTGTATAAATCACCATTTTTAAAGGTCCGTAAATTTGTTCTCTCTATTTTTTTTTTTTTTTTTTTTTTTTACAGATTTCTTTCCGACTTCGAAATATTTTATTTGCAAAAAAGTAGAAAAAAGAATTTAATTTAGAAATTGCTATTTTATTCCCTCAAATTCCCCCTTAGCAGAATAAACAACCATCCGTTTTCTGTGCAAGAGCTTTTCCACTCTCTGGACTCGATTCAACCCTACTTGGATTTAAGTCCTTTTCTTTTTCTATAAGAAGAAGGGGATGTTCCACGGATGGAACTAGAAGATCCTTTATTGATGCTTCCCAACGGAGATGCATCCGATAATCAGATTTTGGTTGCAAGCATCTACCTTGACCTCCAGGCAAAAAAGCATCGGTCATCCAAGAAGTATTTGTTAAGAATAAGAAGTTTGGGGGAACATAAGTTATAGTTCTTCGGGTACTACCTGGCCAAAATGTTGGATGAAAAGATTTATCACAACGAAGTTTTAAAACATCGGTTTTAGCTCGGGGTAATAATTTAACCGATTGTTAAAGTTTATGAACTGTCACCCGCATTATAAGTGTGAAGAGTAAAGAATTAAATCGTGTTGATGAGATACTTTTGTTTTGAAAATAATAGTTATAGACTTTTATGGATTTTCATTCATTATCGCCAGTAGGGATTTGTGACTCATTTTAGACATTACTTGATTTCCATTAAATGCAAATTTTTAATCATTCAGTGTGAATAAATACAATTAATCCGATTCTTTTCTTTATATCAAAAATCATTCAGTGTTTACAAATACAATTAATTTAATTCATTTCTTTATATAAATAATCATTTAGTGTTAATAAATAAAATTAATTTAATTCATTTCTTTATATCAGTAATCATTAAGTGTTAACAAATGCAATTAATTTAATTCATTTCTTAATATCAATAATCATTTAGTGTTAATAAGTACAATTAATTTCATTCGTTTCTTTATATTAATAATTATTTGGTTAAAAAATACAATTAATTTCATTTGTTTCTTGTTATCAATAATCATTCAGGGTTAATAAATTCAATAAATTTGATTCGTTTCATTATATCATATCATTATTTAGTCATATTGGATACCTTTATTCAAATCAGAAATAAAACAAGCATTCGCAAATCCGTCAAAATCTTTCAAAAATATTAATAGGACGCTTGTAAATAAATAAAAATATCAGTTATATTAGATATTAATAGGTTTTCAACACACAGCTAATGAATAACTGCTTAACTGAGACAAAAGTTTTACTTTCTTAGTATAGAGAAAATATAATAATTGTAAAAAAATTAAACTCGAGATTTAAACGAATAATTAAATCTCCCCCTTTTTTTTACTTACTTGAGTTCGTAAAACGAATTTTTGAAAAATGTTCGTCTGTCTGTGATAAAAAAGCTCAAAAATATTTTGAGCTGGTAGGCTGAAATTCGGTATGCGATCGTTACATCAAATTCGCAGATTTCTATAAAAATTTGTGTAAATTCATTTTAGAGGAAGTCTGTTTATCTGTATGTAATTTAATACGATAGTTAAAAAAAATTGAATTAGATAGACAAAATTGGGTAAACAAATTTAATATCTATAGTGTAGACACCTTTCAAATTTTGAGCCAAATCCAACGATGGGTTGATTGTTTGTCTGTCTGTACTTTCAGAAATATTTAAACGCTATAACACCAAAGACAATGACTTAAATATATAAAATTAGGTATGGTATTTTGTGACTACAAGTACAAGCTAAATTTGACTTTCAATCGGTTGCAAAAATTTTGACTAAAACAAAAATTCAGGTTTTTGGATACTATAAAGCGCATGCCAAGGATTAACCGCCAAAATACTAGAAACGCCGAAAGAAAGAAACGCCAAAATTAAATACGTGCCGAAAGTTAATAATTTGTAACTATTGTACGCCTATGCCATGTCACACGGCAAAATATCTTCGGCACTTTCCGTCAGCAATCGACAAGGAAAATGTGACGTCACTTCAAAGTTTCACATGATTGCTTGAATTTCGTTTGTGGGCAATATTTCAGACAACATTTTCGAGCTGGCTCGAAAGAGTTGTCGATTATGAAACTTGCTTGACCGGTTTTCGTGGGTAGAAACGGAAAAGTGCTGGCGAAATTTCACCGTGTGATAAGGCCTTAAGATGTTCTATGGAATAACGCTTTTATGAGAGAGTTTGCGAGAAAGTTTTGGAGAGACCACTTTCATTGCTTTAATATTCGATCATCTTTCATTTATGTATTGTACTAGTCGGTCTTTGTATATAAGGTGCCTATGTTCACGATATCAAGTTTCAAGCGTTTTTATAATACATAAAATATACAACGGCCATGAAACTAACTTTCTTCGTAGTAAAATCCATTATTTTCTGTCTTAAATATGTTTTTTCCTATCAAAAAATAGCTCTTCACTTTTAAATATATAAGAAAAAGTAAAGCTGCGCTTAAAAAGCAAATTAAATCATCTTTTATTTTTATTACTTTAATATATTATTCTAAAAATATTATTAAATGAAAAAATAACTGATGTAAAAAAAATCGTTTGAAAAATAATAAAGTAGATTATTTAAATATTGCTGCATTCTATTTATAATAATAATTTGCCTCTCTCTCTTATAATATTTATTTAAAATGTTTGTAAATTAGACTTGAAAACTACTTTTTAATACATAAGAAAAAGCAAAATTTTGTTTAAATAAAATCCTATATTTTTTATTAACAGTAAATTTATTTTGTATAATAATATTAAATCGAACAAATGGTCTGAAAAATAAAAAACGAAATTTTTGAAGTAGACCATTAAAATTGCTACATTCTATTTATAATAATAATTCAGCTTTCTTTATTATAGTATTTATTTATTCAAATTGTAAATGAGACTTGAAATCTTTTTCATTTTTAATGTATAAGGAAAAGTCAAGCTGCATTAAAATACAAATTAAGTCCTTTTTTTATTGATTCAATATATTATTCTATAAAATAATACTAAATGAAAAACATTGTCTGAAAAATAACAAAGTAGATCATTTAAATACTACTATATTCTGTCTATAATAACAATTTAGTTACTCTCTTATAATATTTAATCAAAATATTTATAAATGAGGCTTAAAATCTGCTTCCATTTTACAAGATTGCTTTCTCGATGGTACCATATCATTTCTCTAAACTCTTTTAGGTCTCCATAAAATCTTATTTGTATTTTTCCCATTAATACTTAAATTTCAATTCCAATAACTCCCCTGAAATTCTAGAATTGCTCTGCAATCTATACGGCGTTGTTTTCTGCAGCAATATAAGACATTTCTTACGCTTTATTTTTATACGAAACCTTTAGAATATTCCCTAGAACGTTCCATCTGTATGTTGACTCCAATTTCTTATATTTCAGATCGAAAAATACATCAGATGTATTAAAGTTTAAACTGTTTTCAACACTTGAGACTTTGATATCATTCATTCAATAAATGATGAACGCGTTATATCGATATAGGATTGCCACTCTAAAATTTATTGCATTCTGTCATAAAAATTTTAGGCTTAACATAAGAGGATAAGAATTTCGCAGCGTTGCCAAAACTTTTGATCTTATAAAATACAATGAATGTGTTGAATATAAAAAGAATTTATTTGAAGATTTATTTTGAGAGTGATATAAATATTTCTTTCACTTTGAAATTTCGTTTCTGTTAAATTTTTAAATTCGTCTTGGAAAAAAATATCGTGTTTATTTTATATTAAACCGTTATGTCGAGTTACATAAAAAAGGGGCAATTTATTTTGCATTGGTAAAGATTAAGTATTTTTATTTTTTCAATCTATTAAATGTAATAAATTAATATTTATAGAAGTATTCGTAGCTTGGATGTAACTTGAACTACGAATTCCTTCAGTTAATTCTTGAAATTCAGTGAATAAATCAATTCATTATTTACTGAATTGATTTACATAATATGTAATTCTCATTACATATATATAGAGAGATAGATATAATCTGTTAAAAGTATAAAGAATTCATATCTCTATGAAAATTATGAACTCTTTATAATTTCTACATAATTTAATGTTTCAAACAAAAAATTAAGCAATTTATTATATTAGTAATCATATTTTAAACATTATGACTGATATGTTTCAATAATTAAAATGACTGTAAAATGTATTTATTGGTTGATTTTATTTAATTAATAAATATTCAGATTAAAATAATTCTAAATTTGACAGTTTTTTTATTTTAGGATTTAAAATATTACTTACTTTCTCTTATATGACGAAAATTCTGATATTGGTGATAAAAAAGTACTAATAAAAGCATTGCAAAAATTGCTTTTAACTTTAGTAACTTTTAAAAAAGTAACTTTTAGACGAAATTAATTTTATTTTTATCCGAAAAGCATACTTAATTTTTTATCATGTACAAAAAAATTCAAATTTAATTTTTCACGAATATACGAGGTAATAGAAATTATTTTTCCAATAATAAGAATAATAGAATAATTTCATTTACAAATTTTTTTAAAGAAAAATTGCTGATATTTCATGATTCTCACTTTTAATTTGCAAGTTATTTAATGTAGCAGTAGTTTTTAGTGGAAGTTGAAATATTTTCAATTGCGCAATCAGATTACTCATAAATCGCACTTTCTTTCAAACGATGATAAATAGCCTTCTAAAGGCGATTGCAAACGATAATTTATTTGATATTCCATTGTGGCAGTACTTTTGCGTATAAATCAACATTTAAATAACAATAGGCCGACAAAGTGGCTTCTAAGTTCCGGGGATAAATGTTTCTGACATGTAGGTCAGGGTTAACTGATTCTTTTTATTCATCCGAAAAAGTAAATAAAGTAATTTAAAACTGTTTATGCGATGACCATAAGTTTCCTCGGTTTGACCCCAAAATGAATTTGAGAATGCACGATAGCAATTGTCGTACGGGCAGCTGCTTTTATCTTCCTTTGTTTAAATTCTTTTGTTTTGTGCAGACGATTTTAAAGGTCAAATTAGCCTTTCGTGACTTTTAACTGCTTCTAACCTTCGTTTTTAGTTACGTTTCTTTTGAAACTTCAAAATGTATTTGCTATTTACTTCTTTTATGTTTCAGATACTTCAGCTAAACTATTTGTAACCATTTATGTAATCATATTAATACAAAATATTAATATTTTGTATTAATAGAAATTACAAATCTTTTGAAACTTACAAATGTATTTGCTATTTGCTCCTTTTATGTTTCAAATACTTCAGCTAAACTTTTTGTAACCATTTATGTAATCATATTAATACAAAATATTAATATTAATATTTTGTATGAATAGAAACTACAAATCATATACATACAAAATATAATCGTATGTAGAAACTATGTTGTAATGAAATATTTTATAAATAGTTCGTATTTTATAAACAAAAAATCTAAGAAGTACCTAAAAAATTCCTCTTACAAGATTGAATTTCCTATCGACAGAAAAGTGAAATTAATAAGAAAATTACTTATTTTTATTTTCTGTCAGATTTTCTAAAATATCATTATTTATATTCTGTGAGCGCCTACTTTAATCATTTAAAAGTTCATTTATTAAAGATTTTATTTATGCTTTTCTTGAAACATTTTTTTCAAAAAGAATGTACCAAAAATGAGAAATAAAAAGAATTTGAACAGGATTTTGGAAATAGCTGCTTTTATTGAATTAAAAAAGTATTCAGATTAAAATAATTCTAATTTTTCTTTCCTTAATATTTTACTTATTTTTAATACTTTCTTAATATTTTAGAATTAGAAATGTCTCTTATTTGCTGTTATATGAAAAAAATATTCTAATACTAATCAGGCGATAAAAAAATAGTTAGAATGTCACAAAAGGCTGTTAGAAATAAAAAAGTAATCTCAAGAAGAAACTGATTTTATATTTATTCAAAAGCTTACATAGTATTTTATGGTTTACAAAAAAATCCTCAATTAATTTTCTAAGCAAAAAAAAAAAAAAAAAAAAAAAAAAAATTATTTTTCCCTTTAAATTGAAATAAATAAAATTAAAGCTAATAAAAAATTGCACCCTATTTTAACCTAATATTAAATCCACTATCTCTAATAAAGATTTGTGACAATTAGGATGTTGTTAAAACAATGTATTTTAAACTCAGACTTGAATTTGGAAAGAAATTCAAAGATCGCGCCAGATCTTAAGAATGTCCATTGCTTTATTATTTTTCTCAGCTTCTCTTGCTGAAAAAAAATAAGAAGATTCGGATTTAGAATATGAAAAGCTCAAAATACTCGAAGTTTAAGGGAACAGTAATAATCGTCAGCAAATTCGATTTCGAGATTTTAAGGAACATTTTGATTTTAGGTTCACTACAGCTCGACAATACTTTTAATAGATGTTAGCCTGCTTTTTCTGTGATGACAATAATTCATAAATATGGACTAAACCAATAAAATGTTTGAAGGAGTTTAAAGTAAAACTGTAGGTTCTTATCAAAATTTCAACAAAATAAAAAAAACGAAACTAGGAGTTTTAAATTATGAGAATACCCTAGGACATAAATTATTTCAATTTTTATCTTTTTACAAATTTTGCAGCTATAAGATATGCATTTGTAAGTTCTTAAGGTCATTGTGTCCTTTCAGGGTAAAGCTTTAGAGGCATTAGTACACAACATACTTTAGAAAGATTTCTAGGGAAACTTGTCAGCATTTGTGTTTCGCTCGTTAATGCTGGCTGCAGATTTTTTAATTGCGGTGTTTAATATATGCCCTATTTATAAAACAATACGCCATATCTATTTCACATTTCCAAGTTTTACCAGAAAATAATTGATATTTTGAATTTCTTCTTATTAGACAGGTGCAAGAAACTGCACTTATGGAAGTTTATAATCAATATATACAAATGTGAAATGCTATAAAGGCTTTTAACAATAGCAACTGAATAGAGTCTCTACAAATCAGCTTTGCAACATTTACATATTTATGCATTATTATAACATTCCCTTTATTTGGAATATCCGACGGTTCATATTCTTATTTCTATTGGAAATGTAAACCAGAACATTCATTATTCGAGTTGACTGAAAATTCTATAACTGCGACTAAACCAATGACTCCGAATATTTCTACTCTTTTGAATATTTTGAATAAACTCAATATGTCAGTATTTACAAAAGATCGAAAATGAATTCTGGCTCAGATTTAACTAATAACCTGCAGTTACTTTAGAGACAGAAGGCACCGACGCAATTATTATACTGATAACAAATGGCCTCTGGAATCGTACCATTCGATTTTAAACAGTGTTTTCGAAAATTATGTAGGATTTGATTTTAAAACTTGTTACGTTTAAAACTGGTTCGTGAAACAATTTTAAGTAAATGTGAAATATATGAAATGAATTTGTATCTTTAAGGGGGGAAAAAAGCTTTTATTTTATTTCAGTAGTATTATGCTGATTGATTTTGGGAATCTTGTTCCAAAAATTGTTCTGTTCAAAATAAATCATATAAACTGTTTTGTTCCAAAAATAGTTTATATTATTTATTTTTTTATATTACTGATATTTATCATAATGTCGTAGCATAAATAATATAATTAGAATTCTTGTAGGCGTAATAAATAATCGTAATAAATTTCTCGGAAAACTAGTTCTTATACTTTATTTGCAAAATTTCCTTTATATATATATATATATATATATATATATATATATATATAAATGCACTTATTAAAAGGAGAAATACATTTTAGTATAAGGAATAGATCTTAGATATATTTAAGTTTCTTATACTATTAACCTATATTTTGAGTCATATATATTTTATTAAAACAAATTAATATATGGCTCATATAGTTTTAAATATTGATTATATTTTTTTTGGTTTAAAACTAGTTGTTATCTAGAAGATTTCAGTTGAATATTTTTTTCACATTGAAGTATATGCGTATTTTTCAAATGGTGGCATCAGTAAATATAAAATTATATGACACTTTTCTTTGTGTAATATGATATTTTACTAAACACATTCTAAAAAATAACTGGTTTATAAACTGAAATTGTATGACATATAGTTTTAAATAATTACTGTACTTTTATTATTATTATTTTGAAAATTTAAGTACATTTTTATTTTTCAAGTGTTGGAATCAGTAAATACAAAATTGTACGGCACATTTTTTGTTATTGTTTTATATCTAATACTATAATACGAGGAATGGTTGCCAAGTCGAAAATCGCCCCAGAATTAATAAACTCCGGTAAACTTGGGGGTCTGGGGTTTTTGGCCACGAGGAATCGATTGGCGCCGGTTTTGAAGCGCTACGGTCGAGCAGTTCGGAGTTACAGATAGGATATTTTCAAACTTTATTAGTTCGCCATAATGGCTACTTAAATTTTCAAGCGGTAACGTGCTGCCATCTATAGCCAATATGGCGAACTAATAAAGTTTTATGTTTATGCTGTTATAGGTTTATAA
The DNA here is from genome assembly GCA_026543055.1 of Argiope trifasciata. NCBI lineage: Eukaryota > Metazoa > Arthropoda > Arachnida > Araneae > Araneidae > Argiope > Argiope trifasciata. The sequence goes on along the minus strand of JAPMOQ010010593.1, from coordinate 1,514,894 downwards.
TATGTTTCTTATGTATGTATATATGTTTGGTTTTTCTAAATAAATTTGTCAAAAATATTGAACTTCAACACACTTCAATCTTTACCTTTACTTTACCTTTGTATAGAATAGTTCCCTTTCCAAACTCTAACTTTGTTTAGAATAGTTTACAATGGTGCACTTTAACCGGTTATCTTTTCACCAATGGTTTCACAAATTTTCTTATGGCATGTATTGTTTTGATAAATCACAATTGAAAATTTAAATCTTCGAGTTAGCTTCGATACCTGTTTTCTCCGAGCGGAGCTCGGTCACCCGCTGGTAGTACCTTATTCAACAAATTTGCACACAAAAAAATCAGTTTATAAAATGAAAATGTAAAGCAAATAAAGTTTTAAGTAGTAACGATTATTTCTTTGTATACTGCAGATGCACATTTAAATATTTTTTTTTTATTTTTCAAATATTGAAGTCAGTATTTTTACATTTGTTTGTGAATCTGTTTAATATTTTACTTTCTCTTTGGTTTAAAACTAGTTGTTATCTAGAACATTTCAGTTGAGTATATCTTTTCGTATTTAAATAAGTTTTTATCGTTGTCTAATAATTAAGAAAACTAATTTTAAAAAAAACGTTTTTAAACTTGAAAATACATGGCGCATATATTTTTAAATAATGGCTATATTTTCTTTTTTTGGCTTAAAACTTGTTATTACCTTGAATAATGCATTATTTTTTTGTATGTTTAAATACATTTTTATTTTTCAAATGTTTGCAACAATGTATACAAAATCGCAAAAAAAACTTTGTTTGTTTCATATAATATTTTATTAAACAAATTCAAACAAAAAAAATTAAGTTCATAAAATAAAAATGGACGGTATATATACTTTAAAATAATGACTAGAAGTTTATTTTATGGTTTAAAACTAGTCATTATCTAGAACATTTCGGTTGAATATGTTTTTTCACATTTAAGTATATTTGTATTCTTTAAATATTGGCATCAGTATAAATAAAATTCTCCTCTATTATTAACAGAAAGAACTTCAAGAACTTTTATATCATTACCTCAATCCTTGATATACTGAATCATGTTTTTCCTTTCTAAATATTATTAAAAATAAAATCAACTTTTCTGTTTCAAAGACTAAATAAAGTAGCCTTTTGAACGGAATTCCTATTAATCAAACGTTGTTGAATATAACTTCCATTCCAGACAACAGCAGGTTGTTAATGCCCACAGCAAGAACCACGCTTTGCGATTTGACAACAGCACTTCATGATGCCTTTTTTTTTTTTTTTTTTTTTCGTTTTCACTTCCAGACGCATTAATCTCGGACGATTCCACGTAACTAACCACTAAGTAAAAAAGGGAAACTATAAAAACGGATTTAAAGCACACGGTTCGTACAAAGGTTGGAACGTGAAAATTATGGCAACTGAAAATCGCATATCTAAAAACAAGACGCCGCTACTGGAGTTGTAAAAATATCTTCTCCTCTTTATTTATATCTCTGCAGTTAATTTTCTTTTTCTACTTTCTTTTAAATGTTATTTTCTTTATACTCTCATGTTCTTGCAAACTTTCGGCCAGTACAAAAATTTCGCTCTATTTTATACGGCCCCCTCTCTCTCCCGCTCTATATTTACTTTGTTAATTAAACTTTTGGAACTATTCTATTGCATCTTAAGCCTACTTTTTAAAGCACCTTTTGGGTGAAATGCTCCAGAAATTAAGTTTTCTCCTTACCCAAAATGGCCTTCCCTTGCAAATAGCAACGGTATTATTGTTTTTTTGCTGCTGCATCTAGGAAACCGAAGATACCTTCCGACTTTAATCCCGAACAAACATTTTAATTAAATTATTTTCGTCGGGGAGAATCTTCGCCGACTTTCACCTTATCCTTCTTTCCCACCCTTCTTAACTTCCCACCCAGGAAATTCATTTTCTGGAGTTGGGAAAAATAAAAATTCGAATAATTATGATGTTTAGGCTATCGGCGGCAGATTCCTGGAAAAAAAGTTTTTCATGAAAGGTTTAGAAGGTATTCAAACTTAATTGATTAATTTAAAGCGCTGTTTGAATTTTCGGGAATAACTGGAAAAGGTTGCAATAAACTTTTGTTTTTAATTTTGTATTTGTTTCAATACGTATTATTTTTTATGCATGTGTGAAAGAGAAGGAATTTCTCAGATTCTAATAATACACTTCGTAATGAGCTTCTGAATTTATTTTTTTATCTTCTATCAAAATTGGAGATTTTCTTCAAAAAACTTTTGTTGTTCTCTTTGATGTTTCTTCAGAACTTTACCTTTTACTTCTAATAAAGCTTTAAAAAGATGCTATTTGTTCGATAATTTTTATTTTATGCAGATTTTGACACGATCTAGTTACGAGTGTAGGGGGAAATAGGTGATTCTATACATTTTCCAGACAACTATGGAAAAAAAATGTAGTAACTGTTCTGATGGCTGAAAGGTTAATATTCAGGCTGTAATCAGACAATTTTTTAAAGTTCGTCATATTATTTGAATTCATATTATGTTTTTAATTTCAAATAATTCGAATAATTAAATGTAAATGCAATCTTGATTTCATGTAATTAATATAATTAAATCGTCATATAATTCTTCCATGTAATTAAGTCGTCATTCAATATTGAGTTCATAAAATAAATAAAGTTCAAGCAATAAAGTTGTGATCTATTGTTGAGTTCATATAATTAGATCGTCATGAAATTTTTAATTCGTATAATTAAGTCAGACAATTTTGAATTCATAAAATTAATACAATTCATATAATTAAGTCATCAGATAATTTTGAATTCATAAAATTAATGTAATTCATATAATTACGTCATCAAATAATTTTGAATTCATAATATTGATATAATTCATATAACTAAGTCGTCGTATGATTCTGAATTCATAAAATCCATGCAATTAAATCGTCATATCATTTTGAATTCATAAAATTAGTCCCATTCATGTCATATAATTTGGAGTTCACATAATTAAGTCGTCATATAAATTTCAATTCATATAATTAAGTCGTCGAATAATTTTGAGTTCATAAAATTAATATAATTCATATAGTTAAGTCGTCATATAACTCTAAGTTGATCACATAAATTAAATTCAGATTTTTTTAAGTTCGTCACAAGTTTTTTTTTACACTTTCTATTTTGTATTAATACATTTCGTTAGAAATCCTTTGGTTGAATCATTGTTAAGGAATCATTCTTTAAGTGAACTCATGGGAAGTTTCGTAAATTTTTTTAGTCTGTAGTTAATTCGTGATTGAAATTACATCATTGAAATTAAATTATTCAAATATCACAAGAGTATATGTAACTTTAACTAATGTAATATGTTAAAGATTTTGTAGCATTTGTTATATAATATTCGAAGATCACTGATTACTTACTTCTGTTTATTTTATAATCTCTTATAATTCTTCCATTAAAAAGTAAAAATAATTCAATCTGATGTTAAAGTTGAATCACAGCTTCCAAGAGCTGCAAATTTCGACTGTAAAATACATCTCCAAATTTCAGCTATGCAATCGAATTGGGATTTATAATCTTGTTAAAATTACATCATCAATTATTTGTTTAACGTAATTGATTTATTTCGTTCCGTCAATGAGCGAAGCTTACTTTAAAAATAAATTCGAAATGACTTCATTATCAATGCAAATAGATATATTTGGAAAACGCATTTATTTCACCAGACTTGAGGAGATAATTATCTAAACAGCTTAAGCGAAAATTTTGTTCGTTTAAAAGCGAAAGTTTGCGAAATTAATTCCGTTATCTTAATCTCCGATTTCTTCGCAACTTCGAGGTTCCAAAAGCTACAAAATTATCTAAAAGACAAATTAAAGATTTGTTGCTTTCCTAATTTGCATATTTTACTTTTCCGGTTTGATTACTTTAGAAATTACCAAACGAAAACTAATTTCTTGCAAACGATTGTATATATTTTGGAACGCAACTCTAGAAAATAATGCCGACGAGCAAAACGACCTTCATGAAACCGATTTTTATTTCCTGTTTGTTTTCGAACGTTTAATTTCTGATTCATGAAAACATTTTCTATGCGTTCCGATCTTTTAATGCAGAAAGGATTTGAAGTTAAAGCTTTGCAAACAACATTCAAAGAGCAATCGCTGAAAATGCCATTTGGTTTTAATGCAAACAGTAGAAATTTCGGTAGTGAATTGCTGCGACTTCAGCTGTCAAAGTTTGTGCTTATGAAAAAGAATGAGGATTATTTCCGAATGCAGTGAAAGTCCTTGATGTTTTCCAAAGTGTCTTCTTATGTTATGGCCTTCATATGTAAAGATGACAAACTGTATTGTTGTTTATAAATTGGCGAAGAAAAGAATAACATTTCATTGACTGTAACTTTAGCGACATCAAAATAACAAATATTCATGTTTGGAGTTTGACTTTTGTATAGTTGCAGCTTTTTTTATGTGGAAACTGCTAAGATTTTGCATTTTTTTTTTTTATCATTTTTTCATTGGTTTTTTTAAGCTTTTTACAATCTAAATTTTCTTGTATACAAATTCTACATATGCAAAATACTAAATACTCCATTTATTGGGATAGCTTTAAAGGCAAAAAACGAAAAGAAATTCACAAATAATGTCTGATAAAAATAATAAAATGAATAATAGTAAAAATGAATTAAAATTTTGAGAAATTTGAAGAGTGTTATTTTATTTGAATATATATGCATAGAAGATAAAACGTAAAATAATTTTTAATCATTAAATATTTTTTTCAAGTAATAATCTTTTTTTCCTAACTATTCAACTATCCGAATTAATTCTGGATGATTGTTTTCAGTTATGATGTTTAATTCCTTCTATTTGAGGGAGACATTCAAAATAAATCATTCAACCTGAAATGAAAGCAATTCCTTCATCCCAATGACTAAAAAGTATGGAAATGACTTTTATGCATCCTCCAAAAATTCTCGTTGTAAAAAGATACTTAAGCTTTTATTT
>JAPMOQ010010593.1:1487367-1507773 GCA_026543055.1 Argiope trifasciata | reverse complement strand
GTGTAGATGTTATTTTTCCGTAAAATATTGATTAAATACTCTTTTTTTAGAGCAATAAATACATCATTAATACATCGTAATAAATACATCATTCAATTAGAATTTTTCCATTTTGTGTAGATGTTATTTTCCCGTAAAATATTGATTAAATACTCTTTTTTGAGAGCAAGCTTTTTTTAAAATTTGTATGGTCATATCAGTATAAATATATTACGTTGGAATTAAAAATATTTCTAGTCAGATATAAGAATGTAGTAATTTAGAATTTTTTAAAATTAAGAATATTCTCATGCAGTAAGAGTTCGAGCAAAATTTTCCTATTCTACCTCTTTAATTTTTACATTATATATACAGTAAAATAATTACTTTAAAGCGATTTTTTTTGTTTGTATAAAAAGTTTTTAACATAATTCACTAGATTTTGTAAAATGAATTCATTTTTGACTAATTTCCGTAACTATCTAAACTAAATTCTTATTATGTTTAAATTTGGCGAAGAAAAACTTGAATTTCGTTGCATGTCGTTTATAAGATATTATCCAGAAAATGATACATAAATTCTCAATCGACTGTCAAATAATCTCATAGAAATGGCTGTTAATTAATTTAAATTTATGATACCTATAACTTCAATCAACAAATATTATCTTAAAATGATAGTACTCTACCAGAATGCCTATGAGTAATGACGTAACATATCATATCTAATTTGTACACTTGTTGTTATACACACATACACATATGTTGTTTGTTAGGAATTCACTTATGTGCATCAGATAGGGCTACGATATCTGTTAAGAATTAAGTGAACCACGTGGTCTTCTTGGGCGGAGCTAGTCGCCAATCATGTAAATATCACATGGTCTCACTGTTAATGTTTGTATATATTTTCTCTTAGTAGATGCGAACTTGACTCTCGTACGAGTGAGGCTGGTGATCTTGACTCTCTCTCCCGAGAGATTTTTAGCACTGTTTAGCCAAATATGGCTCTTGCGCTAAAAATCCCAAAATATCATTCCCAAGAGATTTTATGTGGAATTATCGAGGCTTGCCACACGTTATGTTCCTTTGTTGTTAATGTTACAAATAAATTATATAAATGACGACATATGCTTTCATGTTATTTCGTCCAGACCACAATCTTCAATATCCAGTACGTTATTGTGCAGTCGATAACAGAAGTAATAATTTAATTTAATTTCTTTTAATATCATTTGGTTGGAATGAAAATATTTCTACTGCGAGTAGAGAAGTAAAACTATTAGTTTGCGCCATATATATATTAAAAAAAACTCGCCAGATTTTGGGACTCAGAAATTTTAAAATGGAACACTAAAATAGTTGAATACTTCCTATTATAATGATAGCTATATGTTCTCATTCAACGATATATCTGTCTTGGCACTGACACCTCCTTTAAACGCCAGATAAATCATAGTACTATTCGATAGTATTGTGATACTGACAGATACTGTAGAAATTCTATTTATTAGTACTGACTGTAATACAAATAAATAAGTCTAGACAAAATAACCTTGACTGCTCTTGCTCAATCCCCTGCCCACCTAAGGAGAGACATCTAGTCATCAAAAATGGACCTTTTAACCGGACAACACTATCATTAATGTACTTCCATTGGAACAAAAATTGGCATATTGAGTCTACCCATTACTCAACCCTATTCTCATGAGCCCTTCTCCAACAATATATCTTAGTATAAATATTATATTTGTCAAATAACAATTTTTATGCGAGTCCAATAAATACCAATAGTTATAGTATAAATCTAAATGTCACTTAAATTAATATATAAGGTCAAAGAAAGTTAAGAAATATTAAGAAGAACAAAAGGTTAAGAAAGTTTCAATATATTCCATTTCTTTTTTTTTTCTCGTGCTGTGAAATGTAAATGATTGAGACTCGATGATCTTATGAACCTTACTTTTTTAGCAATCTAAATAATGATGCTTTGATTCTAATAACCAATGCAAGCTCGAAAATTGCGAAATTGAAGCATAAAAAAATATTACTCCAGAAAAGCCAAGATTTATAACATTATAAACAAGTACATGAAGGTGTTTTAGTAGATATAAATGGTGTAGCAAATCTAACCAAATCCAGATGCTAAATTCTGTGTGTCCACATTATAATCGGTTTATTATGTTGCTGAAAGTGATCCTTGCATTCCACACAAATTATCTAGAGAAATCTGTTTTTACTTCAATGCATAAATCTATAATTTCCCATCCTGCACAACATACCAAACTAACGTCATCAAAACATTCTATAAATGAGAGGTGTAGTTTTTCTGTTAGGTTGAAGTTGAATAGGATTTTGTGGCACAAGAGCCATCTCTGGCCAAACGTATGGTTGAAGAGATAAAGTAAAATTCTAAAGATTGAAAAAAGTAAAATTTGTAAAAAAACTTATATAAGTGACGATAAAATTGTTGTTAGTTAAATAAGATGCAAAAGACCAATTTCTTTCAAGAAGGTTAAAAATATTTGGATGGAAGTGTTCACCCACCAAGTCACGAATATTTGAATATGAACGTACCAAATGAACGTAAACGATGAGGATTAAAAATTGGACATTCAGATAAAACATGAATGACTATCGGATTAACATGACATGCAATGTAGATTTGACTTCGCTCTGCCACCAGCAGATATTTATGTGTGAGACGAGTATGGTCAATGCGAAACCGAGTCAATGTGAAGTCCAACTCGTGCACTGGAACAATATGCCACTGAGTAATGTCAGGCTGAAGAGAATGCAGTTTATTAGAAATCTGCGAGTTTCATGTTTCCTTCCATAAATAAAAAATATGCTTTGAAATCTCTTTTTTGAAATCAGTGTACGGAATAGCTCGTTGTAAAGAAGTGGATCCTGCCTTTGCTGCAGCAACGGTCTTGAAATAATGCTTAAGTTTGAAACGTAATGGCTTCAACATATGAAAGTTATCTATATCCTTGCTAACATGCCAATCACTAATGAATGTATCTGGTCAAGAACCTATTATAAATGGATGTAGGGGTATTTGATAATCAAAACGGTCTTGGAACAACATCCAAGCAATCTAAGTTTTCAACTTATGAATGAATGAACATCTCGCCCTGCCTAGAATCAATTCCTATCTACTATCTACGCTAAGGGCATTCTGTAAATGAAAACTATGGCTTTTATGTTAGCCAAAGCATTTTCTGGAATAACAACCATGTAGCCAAGATATCTCTCGCCCTGCTCAAGTATCGTCCTGCCAAGTGTGATAACGACTGTATCTGGCCAAGGACATGTTATGAATGGAAATTGTGTCTTTTCGGTTCACCAAAGCGAAATTGGAATAACATCCAAGTCTTCAACGTATAATAAATATATCTCGCCCTGCTTAGAATCGATTCCTTATTACTATCTTGGCGAAGAACATTCTCTAAATGAAAAGTGTGTCTTTTTTGTGAGACAAAGCGATTTTGGAACAAAAGCTAAGTAGCATAAAGACACCAATACATAAAAGATAGCTCTTGCTCTGTATAAGATTTGAATCCTAAAAGATCATGTTGTCTTCATAATAATACAGTTACTCGGATTTGTTACGATTGCTCATCGTAGTAGGGAACAAATGTAATCAACAACAGAACCAATCGATCATCACTGTACTGCTCATAAAAATGAGAATCTGCCTACTTAAACGACAACTCTTTGTCTCGATGTTTAAATTTCGCTACTAGAAGATCACAGACATACATGTCTGGTGAAAGAGGATTATTTTCATGAAGAACATTAGGTGAAGATTTGTCAACATTTGTGCTTGGCTAGTGGGAAAGTCTTTTACAACAAACAATTTTTTACTATAATGGCAAATTATCAATTTTTGAATAACGCTAATAAAGACGAAATATATACCACAAGTTATCTTACTGCAGTTCTCTTTATGTGTCATATCATGCTCCACCCTTCTAAGCATCTGTTATATCTGGGAATATTGCAGTGTATAATAATGTTAGATAATTATAGAATGAAGTTAGGTAATTGCAGTTAAATAAATATAGGATGGAGTTTAGATACAGGGAAGAATCATTTTTCATTTATTTCTCTATTTTGAAATTACAATTCTGTAATATCAATTACTTATTGATTCTTCCTTTGTTCCCAAATAAATATCTGTAGAGAAAAATTAAAGCAGAAAACATTTGCTTAAATTTTTTTTGTCATCATTGCAATATATGAGTAAAGCGATATTTTCAAGAAGCTTTTATAAAACTTTGAAAATCGAGTACTTGCAAAGATATAATTCATTATTTTTCTGGAGCACTAAAAAAGCAATCATATTTATTTTCAGAAGAAAGGGTTGAAACTGCCAAGTTGTAAGCTGCTTTTAAAATTTTTTTTTTTTTCAATTTACTTATTTTTCAATCTCATCCATCTTCGAAAGGAAAAGGAAAACACTACTGCCTGATAAAACGCAGCTGAAAAAGCGCTTTATTCTGTCAGCCTTAAAAATCTTCAGAAGGAACATAATATAAAATCTTCTAAAAAAAATTTTTTTTTGACTTTGTGAATATTTTTATAATGCATTCTTTCTGTTTCGCCTTTCATGTTTATATTGTGTCTTTCTTACTTATTCTAAGAAATGTACTAAAGCATTAGAGTATATGTTATTTACAAATGCTTGAATTTAGAGCTATCAGCATGACTGATTTAAAAATCCAGTTCTTCGAAGGCAGTTATTTTAAAACTTCCATTTTAAAAAGTCCTTTTCATATTTTTCATAACCAATAAATATCTTAAGCAAAAAAAAATCTAAAATTAATAATTAACATGTTGGTTAAATTGGTTGGTTTAGTCAGATTAATTTTCACATTTTAGTGTGTTGAAACGTGAATTTAAATTGATCAATTCATTGAAAAGAAACCTCTTACTGTGAATCGAGAAGAACCACAAAATATCTAAATCTTCCACTGGGAAGGAGCATTAAGCTTTTTTAGTCAACAAGTGTCGGAATTTTATCATTATAGCTAGATACATGTTTTGGTCAGAATTGGCGTACATTATTTGAACATGCGTTCACACCATTAATTAAAATATAAAAGTTCATTGGAAATGCAGCTTAAGGTCAGTAAAAAACCTGGAAATTCTAATATCTAATAAGCTCTACCTTACTGAGAACTTCAACCGATAAAAACTATTAATAATATTCGACTAAGAGTATAAAAATTGCTTGTTGTCGTTTTTGAGGTAAAGTGTCAGGATTTCATTAATGTAGGTGTCTGTGTTTTTGGGCTGGAATTCATGTATATAATTTGATCAACCATGCACGACATTAATAAAAATGACAAAATTCATTGAAAATGCAACATAGATCAATCGAAAATATGAAAATTCTGAAGTCTGGCAATCTCTACTTTAAACAGAGCATCACAAAAAGAGAAAAAAAATGAAATATGTTTCCACTATGAGTATAAAAATTAGTTTTTTTGACCGGTTAGTGTCAGCATTTTATCAATCTAGCCAGGTTGTATATTTTTGTCGGAACTGACATACAACATTTTAGCAGCACACATTCACATCATTAATTAAAATGCCAAACTTCGTTTTAAAGTGTCAAATTCCATTGAAAACCTGGATTCTTAATTCTTAAATCTGCATAGCTCCGTCTTAAATAGAGCTTAACATAACTAAAAAAAGTTTTAAAAAAGATTCCACTAAAAGTATTAACATCAGATTTTTTTGATTGGCAAGTGTCAGCATTTTATCAACATAGTTTCAGTTTGGCTAGAATTGATGTTCATCATTTAATATAAGTGACATCATTTATTAAAATGCCAAATTTCGTTGAGGCATTGGAAATCCATTAAAAAGCAAAAAAATGTTAAAATTTGTCTAACTTTGCCTGAAATAGAACTTAAAAGGATAAAAAAAAAAACTCTGTTAGTTTATCAAATAAGATTCCACGAGGAGTATAAACATTAGTTTTTTAATAAGTAAGTGTCTGATTTTAATTAACATAGCAGCAATTTGTCTAGAATTGATGCACATCATTTGAATACGTGGTCACATCATTAATTATAATGCCAGAATTCATTAGAAATCCAGCATAGATCGATAAAAAAAACCCTGGAAATTCCTGAATCCGACAAACTCTCCCTTAAATAAAACTTTACAGGATACAAAGAAAAAAAATGTTTTAAATAAGATTCCGCTAGGAGTACGAGAGATCTTCGTGATATTTTACCCAGAAGGAATTTATTTTTTGCCATTGTTTCTTCCCTCACTTGCAACTGCGGCACCGACTAGCAATCAAATTTTCTTAAAAGCAGGGAAAGCTATCATGGATTTCCAGAATCTACTATTAATGGAGCCCATGCGTTTGTTTTATGAACATTTCGTGTTGCGTAGAGGGGGCTGCAATAAAATCGTGAGTGCTGGCGAATACTGAAGACCGTGACATCGGCAGATAAAACGGGAGGTCGATATAAAGTCACGTTTTTCGATAGGCGTGGACCCGAAGCTTGGGTGGAGGACCCTCTTACAATCTATTTTTCCCATGTTCGATACACCCTTGGTTGAATACTTTTTTGACTCCCTCGTGGTGCATCAGTTCGCTCGGCTTTTCTCACCCTAGGCGTTAATTTTAAAGATAGCAGGATTCCATTGTTGTGCCACAAAGGTGGAGACTCATGGGATGATTATGTAAGATTTCTTAAAAATTGCATGCTTGAAATTTTAAAATCTAAATAGTGGGTTGGCGAGTAATGTAGTTCGGGAAAACGTTTTGTGGCAATAATTGGTATGTTTATGTGAAATTTCTCGAGACTAGCAAATTTGGGATTTTAAGGATTTAAATAACGAACTAGAGAATTATATAATTTGGAGAATTATGTCTTATACCAATTATTGGAAAATTAAGTCTTGTACCAATTATTGGAAAATTAAGTCTTGTACCAATTAATGGAAAATTAAATCTTGTACCAATTATTGGAAAATTAACTCGTGTACCAATTATTGGAAAGTTAAGTTTTGTACCAATTATTGGAAAACTAAGTCTTCTACCAATTATTGGAAAATTATATCTTGTACCAATTATTGGAAAATTATATCTTGTACCAATTATTGGAAAATTATGTCTTGTACCGATTATGTATAATCGGAATTCTTAAGGTTTACCAATTTGAAGTAGAAAAATGTAAAGCTTGCGATTAATGTAATTTGTGCCAATGAAAATTTTGTAGCAACAATTATTGAATCTACAAATCCACAATGACTGCAAGCTTTAAATTTCAAGACTGAAGTGATAAGGCAATGGTGTGAAAAGAATTAACAGAAGAAAAGTTTCGTGATGGTAATTATTGTATCTGAGCAAGAGTACTTGACGTATGTAAGTTTTGAATTTCAAGTGATAAAGCAATGGTGTGAAGAGAAATAGATGAAAAAAAAGTTTCGTGATAATAATTATTATACCTGTGCAAGAGTCTCTGATGTTTGCAATTTTAAATTTCAAGGTTTAAGTGATAAGGCTGGAATGTTAAGTTAATTAGGAGAAGAGAAGCTTTTTAACAGTAATTATCGATGCAAGAGCTCCTGGAGACTGCAGGTTTGAAATTTCAAGTGATAAGGCTAGAATATGAAGTGTATTAAATGAAAAGTCATCATAATAATTATTAATTTTTCGAAACAAAACTATTTTAAACTTTTTGTTCCATTTCATAATTGGGTACTGCATGGTTGCATTTAATACCCATTGATAAATAAATCTTGAAAATAAGGAGTAGTATATTTATAGTTGTTGCAAAACTTTATGCTATAGCAATTTCAAAATGTTGCGTTTTTATAGCATATTTAAAAGGATTTGTTTTGCTATAGCAACTTCAAAATTGTGCGTCTTATCTTAGTTGTTACAACGTTTTATCAATATAGTATGTAAACAATGATATTAAAATTCTACTTTTATTGAATACTTATAATTAAAAAAAATTTCTTGACACTTAAGTAAAAACAACTTTTTCTTTCACCAACCATAAAATTATGGACTTTGGGTATCATCGCAAAGGCCTTGCCTACCGCTAATGGACTATAGTTACGAAATATAGATATCTTTTGTTCGATTGACACCACAAAACAAATGTTGTAGTCTCAAGATAACGTATTGATTTCATTGATTTATATCAATGCGTTTACGGGAATACAAAAGTACAGATCAATAGAAGGTAAATACGTTTCCAAAGGTTCGGACGGTTCGTTTAAAGTTTGACGAGTATTTATACTTTAGATGCTACATCTGTATCTAGTTCTTTGCGTTTTCAAGTAATCAATTTCACTTGCACACAAGCAACCAGCCAAATGTATTTTGAGTGGATTCATATACATATTTCGTGACAAATTTAGTCGTAATTATATATACCAAATTTTATCCACATAACTCAAGGTGTTTTGGAGCTATCGTGTTCAAAGACAGATAAAATTCCATAAATGTGTTTTTCGATATTTAGAGACATGAAAGACGTAGAAACTCTCCAAAATATCTAGTTCGAAATTTTCAACAATTACAATATTTCTTCTATATTTCGTATATGAAAAAGTAAAAACATTTCACTGTCAAATTTTAACAAATAGAACTGTTTTGAAAAAAATTAAAAATAAACTATTTCATTCAACAAAAATGTAAAAAGGCTATTTTGTATTTTATTAAAACTAGCCATATGAGCATTTGAGTTATATTTGAAAATATAAATATAGAAACATTAAATTAAATATTATAGAAATTGACTAACAAAGTCCTTAAATATTTATGAATTTTAATAAAGAGAAATAAAGTTAAAATAGCAATGGGCGTAACAAATTAATATATAAAATTTAATAAAAAGAAATTTTATAATGAATAGATAATAACTTTTAGAAACAAATTTCCCTTCCTTTTGTGTAATCGATCATTTAAATTTTTGCCACAGTAACGAATTTTCAAAACAACATTGCTATGGAAATTCTACACAAATACCAGCATTAACATATTTGCATTAAAATTGTGGGTGTTAACCATCTTTAAAAATAAAAATGAGAGATGAATAATATTTGCGAAACTTTAAATACAGGTTTACCTAACTTAAATGCATTACGGAATCTCCGTAATTGCTCATACATCGAGGTCAACTTCTAATGACTTTCGTGGCTTAAAAGTTACAGTGAAATCTCTTCAGAATTAACGAATCACTAAATTTCGTCATGGTCAGCTCTTAAAATTATTTATCCAGAGACTCCAGTTTCTTCTTCGAATAGACGCAACCGTAACCTTGTGTTTGGGTTAGCGTGTTTAGATGCACCTGCCGATTAGAAACGACCTCCGTTACGGTTAAGACAGCTTTAACTACGTAAGACAGCTGTCATGCGTTGATGCCGTAACTTCCAAGTAAATGTTGTGCTAAATATGGGCCTGACGTCACGTGATTTCGGTTACAGTGATAGTATGGAACGCATCACGATATAAGATAACGGGATGTTATAACGGAACAAAAAAAAGTTATCGATGGCATGGATTGACACGAGGATTGACGTAAGCATTTTTGGGGAAGAAAAATAAAAACATCCTTCGATGGAAGATAAGAATTATTAATCAATCAATCATGATCAGTCATGCTTATCAATAAAGGTGAAATAAAATCAATAAAGACATTATGTGCTGTAGGACAACATTTTCTCTGTTTTGTTTTATTTCTTAAGATCAAAAATTTATCTCGAAATAGATTTTTCTACTTTGAATGAGCTTTTCGTATTTCAGTTTATTAGGTGTTTGCATGCATATTAATCAGCGAAATCTATTGATTAATATGCTATCTTTATAAACAACAATGAATTTGGATTTTACCCATTTGCTATTACTCTACTGTTATCATTTTGAGTGTTTTCTGTTTAATATTATTGAGTTATTTAGTGTATATATAGTGTGCTCTTTTTTTGTCCATCAGACGGTTTTTAGAAGCTTATAGCAATGCTACCCATATTATCTCAATTGTAGATTTTGGTTCCAACGATTTAAGAGTGAATTTTTTCGATGTCAACAACAAAGAACGTTTTGAAAGCCCAAAAATTCAAACACAATTAGTTGCAAGACTTATTGGACGTATTATTATATTCATATATAGACTTATTTGCTTGATATATACTGTATCAATTTTTCCCGATAAATGTGAAATGTTCAAAACACATGCAAGCGCCTAACAGTTATGTGTATTATGCACGGAGAATAATGACTAAATATTATGAGAAATATAATTTCGAAAATTCCATTGACATAATCTTTTGTTTGTAATGTTGTTGCCATAGTAATATCGTTAAAATGTCAAATTAATAAACCACAAAAATTAATTTTTTCGTGATCTTTTCAAGAAACCCAAAACGAGGGTTATTATAGAATAAACAAATTATTATAGAATACATATTAACTTTATTCTATAATAATTTTTATTAAATGTAAATAAAAATCTTAATTTTTTTGTTAATGTAATTGTTAAATATCGAGTGTACATTTCATCAAATGTCAGGTTGATGAATATCTTATCGATTGCGCAGGAGTTTAGTTGTGTAAGATAGACACCAATTTGGGGGGGAAGAGTTGTAAATTATCGGAATGCATTTATTTTCTCTTATAATACCCTACATGTTTAGCGTTCTGAATTTGAATATGCAGTGTACTCATATGAATTGTTGGGTTTTAAAATTTTCAACATATAGATTAAAATTAACTTTTAATTTTTTAAATAATAAACTTCTAAATAATTCTATATGAAAAATTTATTACAAATGAAATATTGACATAAATAAACTTATTTGGAGCATCTTGGACTTTTTATTAAGAAATTATTTATAAATTGTTGAGAAAAACTTTATAAATATTTCTTTGGTACTTCCTCTTTATTTTGATTTTTTTTATCGTTGTGTGACTAACTGATTGACCAAACAAACAAAATACCAGCTAGCTCTGTTTATATTTAAGGTTTTATATTTTAGCTAAGAACACGAACAATTGAATATGAATTAGACAAAACAATAACACGCACACACAGGCAGTGACAAATAAAACATGCTACCTCGTTGACGGCCGATGTTGACTGAGAGTCTTATAGTTGGTGCCACTAGAGAGCACACTTAGTTGTTACAAATTTAATTAATTCTTGATGTAAAATTATCATCATCATTTTTTTCATTCTTTCTAAATGTTCTTTTATTTCTTTTCACATATTTTGGAGATTTAATCTGATATCCTATTATTGCTCTGGGAATCATTTCGAAACTAAGATCAGAAAATCGGATCCTTTTAATTGAACCCTAATAGCTGCTGGAGTAATACGACTATGCAATGCCAAAGAATATCTTAGAACTTTTAATCAACTTGATTTATTTCATGTTTATAGAGAAAGAATATTGCAATCTATTTTTCAATAACTTCTTGATATGGAAGCGTTATTAAAAACATTTTTACACTCATATTATCAAGAAACACATGAAATTTTTAAATATTTGTTGAGGCTAACAATAAATTAATCTGTTAGTAAAATCATATTTTGATTTCGGACTACACTTGGTAATAAATTAAAAAATATTTATTGAATATTCAAAAATATTTATAATAACAAATCATGAGTCATTTTAAAAATGGAAAATCATTTTTAAAAAACTGGTTTATGACTTAAATGAATTTAGAGAAACGATGACTTAAAAATATCAATGTTCTTTAATAATTTCATAATTTGAATTTTTCAACAGCCGATTTCAATTTTCTTTGTTTTATTACATTTTATTTTAATTAAATTGTTGAAATACTTATTCCATAGTGTATTAAATAAAGCAGAATAAATCTATAAAATGAATTAAATATATTATGTTTTGACCAAACGATTCATTTATTTATTTTTACCTTTTGTAGACACGATTCCTTCATTTTTTATTGTTGTTGTTGCTAGAGGAAACAAATATTTCCAGAGAGCCTTTTTTATTTATCAATATGGAAAGAAAATCGAAATGGCAAAAGTAAATAATGTTTGAGGCAGACAGCTTTTTTCATTTTTTTATCGTTTCTATGCTCCGCAATAATACCAATTCTTTCCTCAAACTTTTATATGACAGTAACTGATTACTGTTATAGACAAGAACATATTACTGTTATTGAAAAGTGTTTGCTGTTTGTATAGTTTCGCTAGAAAGAAAGATATTAGATAGTTTTGCAGGACACATTTTCAGATGTCGATTAACTTTTGTAAACTGTGGAACTGTTGATAATTTTGATTTTTTTTCGGACCATAATAAATCAACTTTTTCATAAAAGTTTGTATCAATTTTCAGACTTTATTTTTTTACAGTTTTTGTGTCTGTATAAAACACATTTTAGACACAAAATATTTAATTTCAGTGTAATATTTCTTGTGGAAATGTATTTCTATAGCAAGTACAAATGGTATATCTGTATTTTGTTTTGACAAACTAACTCTTTTAGAATATTGTAAAACCTCTTTTATATGTTTCTTATTTATAAATTCTCTCGAATCAGTTTCAGCTTATTTTTACTTTCTCGTATTCCAAGTCTAGATAAAATGCTGTAGTTGTTAAAAGATTCGAATTGCAGATTTCAAACTTCCTGTAATCCCACAAACACATTTTTATTTATATTTACATTATATTTGTCTTCAAATGAATTCATTCTGAAAATTCAGAAATGCTTTGAACTAGACGAATGAAGTATAATATATGGTCTTAATACCACATTCTTGTATCTCTTTCAAATTTTCTACGAAATCCATTCAGAGAAAATCTGTCTGTCCGGTTATTCTTATCAAAATTAACCACATTACACGAAAATTCCATAAGAAAAAGAACTAGATGAAAAATATTGGGTCGTTCGGAAAGTCATTTCGTATTTTTGTGTCAAAATGAAAAGAAATTTTCGTTTAATGAATAAATTATTTATTAAATTATAAAATTGCCATTCTGGTCTAATACCTTTTGCCCTTCTGGTCTAATACCTTTTGGTAGTAATAAAAGTTTTGGTCTTTGCTGTAAAAAAAACTGATCGAGGTGGTTTTTGGCCTCCTCATTTGAAGGAAAAATTTTGCAAATCAGTTCTGGTACTGATGTACTGTTAACACATCTTCTCCACACATATTGGCTAATTTATTTCTGGCTTGAACAGCATTTTTACCTTTTATAGCAAAAAAGAAAAAAATGACGAAAATGCTGTTTATTGCTCTCCATATTTAAAAGGGCACCATCCAAAAACTACTGCGAAGAATCAGCTGCACTTTTTCACACTCAAGCCTTGCTATATCAGCTCTTAAAACATAAAATGATTTTGCGGTTTAAGTATGAAATTGGGTGCGAAAAATGCAATTAAATCCTTTGTCAGGAAAAAACGAAATTACTTTCCGAACAACCTAATATTTGGTGCTCATATTTAGCATAAATTCATATTATATAGGTAATAGTGTAGGGCGAATTCGTGTGATATAAATAGATATACATCGAATTTGGAACTAAATCCGTGTAAGAATTGATTGACTGTCAGTCTGTACTTTTGCGCGAATATTAATGCTATAAATCATTAACTCAATGAATAAGTAAAATTTGATATGTGATCTTGTGACTACAATTATAGTTCTTTATAAAATTTTGATTTTAATCGGTCGACAAAAAATGCCCAAAATATGTATTCGATTTTTCTGATCCTTGTATAGTAACTGATACATAGTAGTTAATTTTAAAAAATTGCTGGAGATCACACATTAATAGGCTCTTTCATAAAATCTTTTCTCCAATGGCCTATAAGAAAGATATAAAAATCGTACGAGTATTAAATTTAGAAACAATTGTAAGATAGTATATCTCCTATATTTACCGCTTGTGTTATTAAAATTTATAGAAACAGATAAAAATTGTTTCTTTTGTACGCAGCAAATTTTATTTATGTATTGCTATGACAAATCTAAATCCATTCGGAGAGTTTTTGGTGAAAAATCCAGCAGACTTGATAAATGATAACGACACAGATAGCAGACAAAATGTATATAGATTGCGTACAGATTGCAAAAATCAACAATACATAAGTAACAAATCACAGTATCACAAATTATTCAAAATGAACTTACTGACTGGAGAAACTTCGTGCTACTACTCTGTCCCGACTATTGACGTTTATGCATTCTTCCCTATTAAAGGTGATACGACATTGAATGTTCTAGAATAAAAGTTAGAGCACAAGTTCCGTTGGAATTATCAACGAGACTCAGAGTCTTACATTTTTGACTCTAAATGAATGGCAAATTTGCTACCTTGGTGGAGGTTATTGACTCAGCAACCGTTATTATGTCTGTAAAAATATATTCATCACTAGAAGATCTACTGCGTGAGAAAGCAATATTACAAATTAATTACGATATTTAATTATAATGGCCAAATTTTCAACAATTAATTCCTGAAAGTTATTTGATAGACTCTAATAAATAAATATATTTAGAAACAACTCATTCATAAATGTCATTAATAAATTTTAAAGGAAATAGAAAAAGATGACACGAAAGAGCTATGGCTAATTTTTATTTTTATTAATTATTTTTCATTGGCAGATTTATAGCAATTGTTTTTATTGCCAAAATATCCATAAGATGCATTCATATGTTTGTAAAGTATTTATCATGTTATTTGGGGGGAAAAAATTTAAAAAAAAGAAAAGGAAATAAAAAGGAAATAAACTTCTGAAAAACATTTTTAAAGACATTAATTTAGTTAGTCTTTATTAGCGTTAAATATTTACATATTCATGCCTAGATGACAAGACTTAACATCGAAACCAGTTGCATTAGAATTGAGATTTGAATCCGCCAAACATCTTGTGCAAGAAGACATGGTAGACATTAAATCCAACGCCAAATTAATATCTTGCCAGACTTACCAGAAAGAATATAGTATGACCAATTAAATAAATTGAATATTGCATAAATAAAGAATTGATTCTACTCTAGTTTCCTCAATAATGATTTTGATGATTCAATGCGCTGAATTATAGCAGTTAATTGAATTTGTATTTTATTGGCAACTATACTATTCTCATTTTCTTAAACTGATTTGCGTGCGATTCTTCTTAACCAATGGCTCTAGATGTTCTATATTCCATATTCTATATTCACAACGATTTCTTCATGTCTTTATCAATTCTGTTTAAAGCGATTTGCTATGTATCTCATAAAATGCCAAGTAAAGCATCCATATTTGAATTTGTTTCTAATCATCTCATCCGTATCAAAATAATTCACCTTTCATGACACAAGTTTTAAAACTATCTTCGCTAGAGTATAACTTTAAATCATTCACTCAAGCATGAAAAATTTCCTGAAACTTCAAATACATCTGCCAGAAGGATTTACACGATTCAACAACAACAACAAAAATAAAGGTGGCATTTTCATCCTAACACCTAGTTTTTCACTTGTAAATATATCTCATTTAATTCTATTACTACCATTCCATGTCATTGTGCCCCAAAGCGAGTCTTCGCTGTTGCCAATTGCACAGTGCAAAATATCACCTCGCGGAAAGAAATTGACCTGTCGAATACTGTCATCAAAATCATATTCTTTCGTTCTTTTTTTTAAAAAAATAAGAAATATTTTTTTATCGTTTGCTTTCTCTTTTGATTGATTCTTAGAACGTTGATATTTCCTTCCCCCTTTAGATATGAATTTCAGATGAGAGAGCATCAAGAAAAAGAATATATAAAAAGTTCCGGCGTAGAGCAGACAGCAGAACTCGCTTTGCTATTCCGCCAGGAATAACAAAAAAAAGGCGGGGAAAAAATCGTCGGACAATCTTTGAGAGCTATATCATAAACTTACGCTCTAAGGTTGGAACGAATCTTTCTCCGTAGGTACTCAGAGAATATAATTTGCATTCCTATCTTGGAAAAGCAGATCCATGCAGGATACTGGCGTTTTAATTTTTTTATTATTATTATCATTATTATTCCAAGGAAACGGAACGAATTTTCTTTAGTTGGAAAAGGAATTCCTTAAGTAACATCTTCGCCGCTAAAATACATAATATTCTTTAGTTCGCCTTGTACTAACATCGGGAGGTTTTTTCATTTTTTATTATTATTATTTTGTTTAACGAATTATAACTCTAGTTATGTTCGAAGAATTTGAATAACACATTAGAATGCGTTGAATAATTTGAAATATTTTGCTGAAAGTATTGCGAATAAATTTTTGTTTATCGATGTTGTCGCCAGATTTGAATGGTTACCGCAAATACAAACATTTGAATTTGTGGAGGCTATGTGAATTTAAATTTAGGGCTTGTAAACTTTTATCCGTGTAAAATCATTAAAAAAAATTATTGAAAAAATTTTCATTTTTGAAAAATTATACTTTTTTATTGGATTCGCCTATGTAGGAAGTTTTGTAAATATTTGAATATGCTTTGAAAATTCAAACGGATCTATAAATCTCATTGGAATAAAAATATATGATTTTTAACTACACTTCTTGTAAAAATGTATGATTTTTAACGTATAATTTCACTAAGCAAACGTCCTGGCATAGGGGTAGCATGTCTTCGATATAGTCTGGGCGTCCCGGGTTCGAATCTCGGTTCGGTCATGGTTGTTTTTCTGTGTTCTATCTGTGAGTAGTATGAATGTGCCACCCCTCTGTAAAAAGGCGTTGTGCAAGTGATTGCGAAGATGAAGTAGTCAAATTGCTACCAAAACTCTTGGCCTTAGTTGGCACTACTGAACAAACGCTCATTTTCGCTTAAATGAATTTCAGCGGGCTTGCAAAGTTCTTATTTCTACTTATAAACAAACAAAACAAATCTGTTTGCGTATATCAGTATAAACAAATATCATTCTAACAATATTTTTAGCCAAGTTTTTCCATATATTGTTCATTCTCGGACTCTGAAACTCACCGGGTTTTTGCGCATGCGTCAGGAAAAGTTTATTTCGTCAAAAGGGAGGCTGGGTAACGAGAGGAAAGTGGAAAGGAAAAGATCATCTTGTTGCATATCATCCAAGTGCCAAGCGTCGAAAAGTGTTAATCTTGAAATCTTGAAGAACACACTTGTGAGTGCGTGCATATGTGTGTTTGAATGTATGAATATTCTACGTTTTCCCCGAGGCGAATGGTCTGATTTCAGTTAAATTTTGCACATTTATATTTGGATATTAAATTTGTACATTTATATTTTGGCTGCATTCTTTCTCTTTTTTTATATGTAAGTTAATTAATTCGTATTTAGAAAGATTAATTTAAAATTCGATGTTTTTCTGCAGCAACTAAGAAAACAAACTGTTTTCAAGCCTTAGTAAAATTCAAAGTTTTACTGCTGTGATACTAGTTTCCCTAGTACGTAATTCTTTTCTGCAATTGTTATTAATTCTTTTACAATTTTATGTAGGAGATTATGAAATATGATAAGAGTCAGGCTCTGATTTATTCTGCCTTTCTCACCCACTCCCCTTGTATGTCTTTGGGAATTTTTTTACCGATTCAATATTATTATTTAACGAAGCCTTAAAAAACAAAGATTTGTTGAACACATCATTTTTAAGCAATTACAAGTGATGTCCAAGTAAATACGAAGGTTAAGAAAAAAATTATTGATACTTTTTAATACTGTGTAATAGACGATTATTTGAAGATACGGCTTATAATTCGATAATCGTTACTTAATAAAGGATTTCATTTGATATTGTGTTAAATTATGTTTAGTGCTATAATTATAAACTGAATGCATTTATCACGGTAATCACATTTTTATTCGAATTAAATGCCGAATAAAATTGTCGTCCTGAAATGTATTGCCGATTTAATTTTTTAAATTTATTAATTAGCTTTTTAATGTACATGCCGTTTCTGATACATGAGCTTTGTAACTTGCTTTTTAGCAAGAACATCTATTGAGGCAAAACGTCTATTATTATGTGAGAACATGATCCTGTTTTCGTTAGGAGGTTAATTGAAGCTCGAAATCACGTAGGCAACATTTATCAACATCTTTTAATCGCATATATTTTTACCTGCTTTTACCAACATTACGTTATTATTACGTATGCTTCTTTGAAAGTAGATGCCTTATTAAAAAATTGACCTGCTTTTACCAATATTGCTTTATTATTACGCATGCTTCTTTGACAGAAGATGCGTTTTTAAAAGATTGTCGCAGAACTATGGCATCATAGATATTATTTTCATGAATGTAATTTTTTTCGAAAGAAACTAAATAATTACATTTTTATAATATGTTGAAAAACTTCACTCGCGTTTAATAACAGTTTTGATGAGAGTATTTTCTCTTTCCTCCAGTGGGGAAAATATCACTTTATTCATTCTTAAGTGGGAAACACTGAAATATTTGACTTTAATTCTAAGATTAACCCATTATAAAGCTGCTTTATCTCAGAAATTGGGAAATAGCAGATCGTGTTTGGAATAGTAGAGTAATTTAAAAAATTTATTGGTAAATTGTTTATCGTTTGGGAATCGCATATATATACATAGAGAGGGAGAGGAGGTGGTTATACAGACAGAAAGAGAAATCTCGTGATTCTTTCAAACCGATTTAAACTGCTTAATGACTTAAATTGATTAAGACAAATAAAGACTTAAAGTATAATGTTCTCACATGATAACGTAAAATTAGCGATTGTAAATTTCATTTTTACTTTTTTTTAAAAAATTTATCAGAAGCTTAAATATATACAATATGACTCATCCAAAAATGTATTTGAATACATTCAACTTGCACGTTTTAGTCGTAAATTACGATGTAATAAAAATTCCACGTACTAAACAAAAAAAAAGTAAAGTTCGGGGTGAAAAATTCCTTAACGCTTTCGCAGCTTCAGTGTTTACATGACATCCCCTCCCCCGACTAAAGGTCGTGACCCCTTAATGTGGGAAGCTCTGTAATGTAATTTGATCTGGCAGCTAAAACGCAGGATGGGAAATGGGGGCATCAGGATTTAATGATTTTCGACACCAGATGGTGCTGTACTTACAATTCCTCTTTAAAAGTGAATGAAGTTCACCGTTCCTATTCAAAGGAAAATTTTATTGCTGTGAATTACACTTTCTGTTGTATTACTCATAGCTTTGTGAACGATTGCTGTATAATATTACGGGGCTATTTAAATTCATCATATCGTTAAATGCCATTTGAAATTTATCTGTTGAGTATATCACTACATCTTTAACAGCGAAACAAAATAAAGTTTTGTTTGTAATATTGTGCTGAGCGGATTATGAATATTTATTAGTTTTCAATGATATATATTTGTAAGAACAATTCTTCTTCTTTTTAAACAAGGATGTTTGTTGTATTCTAAACATATTCGTACATATGTTCTTAGCATATTGACATGCCAATGCATTAATATGCTAATATATGAATATTGGCATATTCATATATTTAAATAAGCAAATAAAATAACTGATAAAAGTATATTTCAGTGAAGCACAGTTTTATTAAACACATTTTTGTAATCACTGTCTGTCTATAACAAACATAACTCAAAAAAGCGTTTTGAGCTAGATCGATGATATATGATACTTTCACCAATTTTGTAGATTTCGATCAAATTTTGAACTAATCCATTCAGAAGCAATCTGCTTGCCCAGTTGTTTCAATTAAAATGATAACCACGAAATTAAGAGAGCGAGTATATAATATTTTATATACAGATTTAATAAAGTTTCGATTCCCATCAAATTTGGAAAAGGCTAGCTAGATATAAAATATTTTATATACAGATTTAATAAAGTGTCGATATCCATCAAATTTGGAAAAATATAGCTAGATATAAAATATTTTATATAAAAAATTAATAACGTATCGATTTCCATCAAATTTGAAAAAGTCTAGCTAGATATATAATATTTTATACACAGATTTAATAGTGTATCGAAATTTGTCGAATTTGAAACCAAATCCGTCAAGAATTTGACTTTCTAATTCAAGCATGCAAGCGCATTGAATTTCATGTATAAAATTTGATTTATGATTCCTTGACTACAATCGCCGTTCTTACTAAATTTTTATTCCAGTAAGTTGGGACAATGCATTTAAAACATTCGATTTTCAGATACTTATTGCTAAATACCAGAGATGAATCTCTGAAAAGCCGCCAAAGATTACATCATAAATTCAGTAAAAAAAGCCAAATCCGCTCCAAATATCAATATTTCGTTATTATTATTGTTTGCCAATGATATACAAGGCACTTGTGCCAATCATTCCCATGGCACTGCCTTAACCAATCAAAATCTCATGTTAGGATGCCGGCATAACACCTTTATCAAAGAGTCCAAATAAATTTTAGAGAGATCGTTATTATTGTTTGCCAATTATATACAAGGTATTTGTGCCAAT
>JAPMOQ010010593.1:1461785-1487357 GCA_026543055.1 Argiope trifasciata | reverse complement strand
GTTATTATTGTTTGCCAATTATATACAAGGTATTTGTGCCAATCATTTCCAAGGCATTGCCTTAACCAATCAAAATTTCATGCTGGGATAACTGTATAACACCTTTATTAAAAAGTCCAAATAAATATTGGAGAGATCACTCTTTCTAGTTTCTTCAATTGTCATATCAGATCAGGCTTCAATTAATCCGAAAAATTGCAATTCTACTACATTTAATTTAATTATAAAAATGGATTCATATACGTAACCCATACGTACGTATACGTAATTCTGCATAGTAAGTAAATATACTAATTAGAAATCTGCCTATGAAATAGTAAATACTTTTATGAAACTTGACACGTATAACTGAATTTATCGGAATAACGTTACCTCATATAACTCTTGCAGATGAAAATTTTTATTAATTTCAGCCTCTTTCAACTTTTCCAATGCTTTTCTTAGAAACAAACAACAACAAAAAAAAGGGCAATTTTGCGACTACGACAATTCACACTCTCGTTTTCATTCTGAAATAGAAAATAAAACATGTACAAAATATAATTCGCGCTCTGAAATGAAATGAAAAGCAGAACGGAATACACGGAACCTAAATGAATTATACTTGTCGTCCTCCTAATTAAATTCATTTCTTTTATGAATTGCAATATGTGAATTCAGACTTTCTAAGGTTCTCTTTTATAAATTTGTAAAGTTGCTTTCTAGTTTCGTTGAAATTAAAATTTTTAATTTCTTCGTTTGTAATAATAAGCAATTTGCAGTACGGCAGACAGAATGTAATTGGAGACATTTAATTTTCTGCGTCGTCTTGAATTTTTCATTAGTATACTGAGATTATGATGTTAAGTTTATGTAATGTTATTGGGTAAAGCTTTGTTATAGTTCGGTAATAACTCAGTTTGTGTGAAACTTTTTGAAGATATTCAAACAACCTGCATTTTTATATTATCATTTAATGAATTGATTAAGAAATTATTTAAGTATAAAATTAATTCTGAAGTCGTAAAACTTTTTTATTAAGAAATATATATTAATTTATGTCAGTGTTCTATTAATTTATGAAATACAGAATGCATATTCAAATTAAAGACAACTTAATGAAGCATAAGTTAATGCCAAATTTACCGGCAGGTTATAATTAATAACTGATCAATATAATAAATATATTAATTATTTTGTCTGGTTATTAATGATAATAATAAATTAATCACCGTGATATGTTATGAAATGATTATAATTAATAATTGTTCGAGGAAATAAATATATGACTTATTTTTACTGGTTATTTTTAATAATAAACAATTAATTACAAATATTTTGATATGTTACGAAATGATTATATTTAACAACTATTCGTTATAATAAATATATTAATTATTTAATAGATGAATTATTTTTACTCGTTATTGTTAGTAATAACCAATTAATTATAATCAACATGATTTGTTATGAAATGATTATAATTAACAACTGTTCGTTGTAATAAATTTATTAATTATTTTGACTCATTATCACTATTAATAATCAATTCATTACATTCACCCCACTTATATAATCTGTTTATTTATATTGTTTCTATTTGCTTGAAGTTGTTAGAAATACGATCAATAGTTTTTTGAAAAGAAATATTTCTTCTGCGTCCTTATTAACAACAAAAAAAAAGGATGGGTATTTAATACTCTTTAGTCTGTTGTATAGAAAAGGGGATATTATTGTGACTATCAAAGAACTGAACCTTGTGAGTTGAACAAATATCTTTGTTTCGGACCTCCCTGAATCATAAATACACGTTTATGAAACAGTAATCAGACTGTCTATGAGTCCGCAAACTCAAGAACGTATTGAGTAAGAACAAAGAATTTTGATACGTAGTCTCAATACCAAATTTCTGTCAAAACTTTGACTAAATCTATCGAAAAAAAATCTGCCACTGCTTCACGAGTTTGAGAAGAAATCTTAAGAACGCTGATAGCTACATAGATGAAATTTGTGTGCTAATTTATCATTGAAATTGTAAGTGGGTAATATATTTTGGAGCAAGACAGTCAAAACGGTGGCCATTTGTTGTTCTGTATATTCGCTTATATACATTTATAAAAGCCGCGAAAATAATAAAAGTAATTTGTTGTTCTGTATATTCACGTAAATAAAAAGCAATGAATTGGATCAATACAATTCCAAATGCCATATTCAAGTCTGTCTAAACGGTGGCCATTTGTTGTTCTGCATATTAGCGTATATAAAAAGCAACGAATCGGATCAATACACTTTAAAATGCCATCTTCAAGTCAGTCAAAACGATGGCCATTTCCAAGTCCGTCAAAACGGTGGTCATTTGTTGTTCTGTATATTTGCGTATATAAAACGCCATTTATAAAAGCCGCGTATATAAACAGCCATTTGTTGCTCTTTATATTCGCGTATATAAAAAGCAACGAATCGGATCAATACAATTCCAAATGCCATCTTGTGACAACGATTGTGTAGATCTTTATTAAATTTTGTATTCAATTTGTGGACAGGAAGACAGGTCTGGATTTCTGGGTGAGAGGGGAAAAAGGGATGTTCATGCTTGCGGACTGTCTTGACTTTTGAAGGGTTCCTCTCTTCATTATCTCTACATCATCTAAATCCAGAAAGAAAAAAAAATTATTAATTTTATTTATTTCCACATAAGTAGATAACAAATATATTACTAATTAAAATATCAAACATTTCGTTATTGAAAATAACTGGTCATTGACATCATATATAAATTCGAGTATATGATTTTAAACAAATTCGAATATATGACCATGGTAATCATGTGAAAACGTAAAATTAGTTTACACAGAAAATATCCATTGAAAGAAATATCATGGCATCCAATTATCCTGGCACTTATAAATTATTGTCTAACTAGCCGTCTTAGGCGACCAGCTGGTTCGCCATGTGATATGCGTTCTAAAATTTTAAATTAAATCACATATTCATTAGTCTTGAAGTAATTCCGGCCATTGATTGGCCTGAAATTAATATTTTCTTTAAGATGATGGATAGAAAGTTCTAAAAGAACACGTTTTCCTAATAATATTCTTTAATTTTATAAATCGGTCAGTTTTAATTATCGGTTATGCTTCCAAAATATTAAAAATGTATTTTTCGGTGAGGTTGCCAAAGTATTAAATATGTTTTTTAAAAGAAAGCGAAAAAGCGAAAAAAAAAATTATTGAATTAATGATACAGATATTGCAAACGATTATAGAAATATGCCATTAGGTCGGGAGTTCAATGCATATCCTGTCTAAATTCAATCAGGTTTACCATAAATAAAGAAGATTTGTTGAATTAATCATTTAGATATTGCAAACGATTATAGAATCCTTTGCATTTATTTTTTTAGAAAGTATCACTTTTTATATTTATGTTATTTTATCCAGTCCCATGCTGAAAGTTGTATTTCTTTAGATTTGATTTGCGATGATAGTTTTTTTTTTTTTATTAATCTGAACTTCCGTTATTCTTTTATTTTATCCAGTCACGTACTCAAAAAAAGCATGTTTAAAATATTTCTTTAAAAATTCGTTAAAAATAGAGGCTTCAGTTATACATTAAAACACTGATACCATTAGAAAGCTAATTTTTAAAGCTTTAAATTGATGTAAAAATCATGTTTGTGTGATAATATTTTCGGAAGTTATAGCGGAAAAACGTCGAAATTTCGCTTAAATTTTAATCAATTCAAATTCTAATTAAAAATTCGAAAAAAGAGCTCCGAGGTGCCCATTCCCGACCTCCAAGGTATACATATACCAAATTTGGTAGCTGTAGGTCCAACGGTCTGGCCTGTAGAGCGCCAACACACACACACACACATACACGCAGACACACACATTGAGCTTTATTATAAGTATAGATGATAACCCCGCTCTAAAAAAGTATATCTTTCGTCTGGATTAGCTGATGATCGCATTTAGAACTAAAGGTCTTGAGAAATTTCGCCCCTCGACAGACATATTAAATAAGCTTTCATGTTACTTAGTATTGGTTTGAAAGAAGTAATGCTAACAACGGCTACAGACGTAAATTCTGATTTGTTAATTCCAGTTTATTCTTCTTATTTGTATTATTATCACACGAATCGAAACAAATATTTTTCATCTTCTGAGAGTTTTCCTGCTACCTTTGATATTTAAATTTATTCAAACTCGAATTCTTATACGAAGTAACTGATACTTCCTAAAATATTAGCATCCATAACGAGTCAGTTATTCGGAAAGGTAACTTTATGAAATGAAGCGGATGAGATTTTCTCTCATTTTTGACATGGATTTTCTGAAGATACTTGTTTACCAGCTGAATATTATCTGAACCGAATATTTACTTGTTTCATATTTGAATCTTTCGTATTCGTTTTCACGAAAAAAAAAAAGTGAGAATGAGAGATAACAATCATCTGCTTGATTCTCCAAACAACTCGCCTTTTCTTGCACGATGAAAATATCCTGAAGCCGTTATGAAAACTCTGGCACCCCCATACCTTTCGGCAGATGCAAAATTTTCCAACCCAGGATAATTTTTACCTTCTGCAACGACCATCCCCCCCCCTTTTCGGAACAGCAACAGCAAATTAGAAACGCGCCTGTTTCTCAACAAAACCCTCACTTTGCCTGAAGCACTCGAGAACGAGAGGAAGACCTCCTTCCACCAACCGGGGACGTGATGTAACTTCAATTTTCTGTTTCATTCCGGTTCTCTGTGATTGCGGAACCTGAAGAATGAATGAAACAGGAGAAGGGGGGGAAGAAGAAGGGGAAAAAACAGGAAAATAACCGTCTGTACTCCTCTTTTCCATCGTAACCATTGCTGGAATCGTCCCAAACAACACAAGATGAAAGTGGGATTGTTCCTTGCATAAGCTAAGAGCTTGGGAACCATGCTTTGTGTGGCGGCGTTTTTGTTTGCTTTTTTTATGTGCCAGCAAAGAACGCCTGTAGCGTCTTTTTTCAAATTTGTTTGTAAGATGCTCGCGGAATACAACGCAGTTATTTCGCTAGCATCTATCTCCTTGCGGTTCATGGTTTGATCTCTATGGGAGATGGTAGATAGCGAATTCACCCGCATAAGAAGTGCCGGGATCTCATTATTTCCCTATATGCCTTCCATTGCAATCCCCAGAACTAAATAGATTTTTCTTTTATAGATTTATAAAAAGGATTTTCGCGTGTATCGATTTTTTTCCCCTTCTCCTTTTTGTTGGCTCTTCAGGTTGGTTACTTCAACGGTGTTCGAGAGGGAATAAAATCGATATTTTCCCCATACTTGTGAATCCACATCAAAGAAATGAGATTGAATCAAAATAACACGTCGTGTATAGATAAATATAAATAGATAGAAGAGAAAAGAGGACATTTTATTTTAAAACTGCACATTTATTCCAGTTGCCTGAGCCTTTCTGCCTACAATTTAAATTTAAATAGATCCTGCAAGAAAGAGATGTATTTGAATGGGAATTTGCTAGTAGACTTTTGCCGGAAAGTATTATGGGTCTCGATGTTCTGGTGGTATGGTCTTGTTTCGGAACCGGAAAGTTCCAGGTTCGAGATCTGATTTTACCGCAAAACCATCGTGTAAGCGGTTTAGGTGCAAGTTAAATCTGTCGGGCCAAATGCCCACCCATTGGCGAGGTGAGAAAGTTTGAGAAGCGTTTTATTTATATGCTTAAAATATTAACTTGTAAAAACAATAGCATAAAATAATCACATTTTTTAAAATTAAATAATCTGGACTAAATAATATAGCAAAATGTTAATATAATTATACTGAAATATAACTAATTTTATTTGTAGCGGTTACGTAACTCTTCTACCCGCTTTTTTGATACAAAAGATAGCGCTACCTTATTAACGCCAATGTATATTTCCCATTATCCTGTTTGGGGATCATTATTAGATCATATTCTAAGTGTCTTGCATTTTCGCGTTCGTGTTTGTTTTTTCATGTGAAATGTGGAAAAAAATTTTTAAACTATTCATGAAAGTCATCTATTATTTCCACCTATCTCATAATGAAGTCTCTTTATTATCTCGTAATGAAGTTATAAAGTGTTTAATTCTGTTATAAATTATCTTATATAGAACTCAATTTTCAAGAAAGCTTAAGAATTTTTTTTAAAGAAATACTGAGCAATACTAAATAATACTCAAAGGAATATAGGAAGTAATGTAAGTGATATATAAGGAATATAATTTAAATACTTATCTTATTTGAATTAATAAATAAATTAAAATAAAATAAAAGCTAAAAATCAGGATTGAAAGTATTTTTGTGGAATGAAATAATGAATTGCATTTTTTTTTATACAAGCATGGCATAAGTGAAAATAAATAAATAAAACCGCTGTAGAAATCCAGCACATAAAGTATTTTTATTCGTATTATTTGTTAGTAATAGTAGCATAATAGAGCCAGCTTCCTGGCATCAAGGTAGTGCGTCTTCCCCGTGATCAGGGTGTCCCATGTTCAACTCCCGGTTCGGGCATAGTTGTTCTTCCTCCTTGTTCTTTCTGGTAGGCGTGTGATTGTGCCCCACTGTAAAAAGGGGTTCTGCAAGCGAACGAGTAGCGTGAAGTAGCTAATTCATACTCTTGACCCTAGTTGGTGCTACTGAAAAAACAAGAGTCGTTCACTTGGCTTAAATCTCTGACAGATTTGTCAATGGGCGGCCTGTAAAGCGTAGTAAGTAACATAAAAATAGAAATTTTTATTTTTTAAATAAATAATTGTATTTAATATTTTAGTGCCTTTGCCATTATCCAAATATAACCCTATAAGAATAGAACTTAAACCAACACCATCATACCTGAGTCACTGCCAGCCCAAAAACCCCTTTGAAAAAACTTTCCCAATTTCACCAAAAATATCCCGTCATTTAATACAGATCCGACCACCTCTTCATTTCAACCGTATAAGATATTTCCCCCATCCAAAATGAAACCTAAGCAACATATCAGAAAAAAAGTCCCCGCTATTGTAGCACCATCATTGGGGCTGGACATTTTCATTCCGGCAACGTCCGGCCCACGTTTTTGCGCTGCAACTGACCATTGCATTTCGGGATCTTTGAAGGCTTTTTCGTTTTAAATGCAACCGGAGGATATGGAGACCGCAATTCGGATAACGTCAGCATTTCCAAGGGGACTCCGCTCGCTGACCGGAATGCCAAATGAAAGGCTGTATTGACCGGACGGTTCGGAATTTATACAGCTACTACCGTCGCACGGCTTGCCTAGCTGCTGCCTGCCTACGCCGTTTGATTTCTTATCTGGCACACTGAGTCGAGGGAAAAAAATGGCGAGTCAGGCAGCCGTAAATCAGATATGGGGTAAGCTTGTATATTTTTTCCACAGACTGCACGTTTGGCCACATAAATTCACAAGAGTTGTGGGCTTCTCTCGGTATATCTGGCCATGCCATACGGACCAGTTTTTGCTAGGGTTGTTTCAGTCAGTTTGGCTACTGAATTTTGTTACAATGTATAATTTTTAGTTTAAAAAAATAGCTACCCTAATGATAGATGTGTTATAAAATATTATTTTAATGCGTCAGCAATTTGTTCTTATCTAAGTAAAGAGAGGAAAATGGCAAGGCAGACGGCCGTAAATCAGATAATATGGGCTAAGCTTGTATATTTTTTTCCAGAAACTGTACTTTTGGCCACCTTCACAAGAGTTGTGGGCTTCTCTCGTATATCTGGCCATGGCATAAGAACCTGTTTTTGCTAGGGTTGTTACAGTTAGTTTGGCTACTGAATTTTGTTGCTATGTATAATTTTTAGTTAAAAAAATAGCTAGATGTGTTATAAAAATTATTTTAATGCGTCAGCAACATTTTCTTATATTACACACTGAGTTAAAGGGGAAATATGGCGAAAAAGGCAGCCGTAAATCAGATTATATGTGGTTAGCTTCTATATTTTTTCCAGAGACTGCACGTTTGGCCATATAAATTCACAAGACTTGTGGGCTTCTCATGTTATATCTGGCCATGCCATACGGAACGGTTTTTGCTAGGATTGTTTCAGTTAGTTTGGCTACTGAATTTTGTTACTAACTAAAAAAATAGCTATTATAATGAGAGATGTGTTATAAATTTTTTTTGATGCATCGGCTTTTTTTTTATCTGGCACACTGAATCAAAGGGGAAAAATGACAATGGATACAGCCGTAAATCAGATTATATGGGCTAAGCTTGTATATTTTTTCCAAGGACTGCACGTTTGGCCATATAAATTCACAAGAGTCCTGGGGCTCTCTTGTTATAACTGGCCATGCCATACGGACCAGTTTTTGTTAGGGTAGTTTAAGTTAATTTGGCTTCTGAATTTTGTTGCTATGTATGATTTTTACTTTAAAAAAAGTAGCTACTATATAGTACATTTTTAATAATTAGCCAAAAAAAGTTATTGCCATAATGTGAGAAGTGTTGTGAAGAAATCTTTTTTATTCATCAAAAACTTATGACATGATATCGTTTTTCACAAGGTAAGTTAATTTACCTCTTCGAGTTTTTTTATTTTCTGTAAAAAGGAACAACAACAAAAAAAAACTCTCCTATAATGATGGAAGTAATGAATTAATTATGAATAATCTTTTGAATGCGTTAGGAATTTTTGACATAAAATATTTAAAGAAATATTGTTTACAAATTTATAGCAGGGCCAGTTTTAATTAGAATTGTTTCAGTTAGTCAGTTTCGCGACAAAATTTTATTCTGTAATTTTTAAGTTAAAAAAAGAATTTCTTCCGTTATAATAAAAGTGCGAAGAAGAATTATTTTACTGTATCAGCAATTTTTGAAATAAAATAGAATTTTTAGTCGCTTTAGATAAAACTTTGAATATCAGATTTATAAACCTGATAAAACAATAATGCTATTATTCTGGTGGTTCATAAAATAGAGAAATTATTTAAGGGAAGTACTAAGACAAGCAGACTGTAATTAAAAATACAGAAAATATTAGTTTAAATTTTGTGTTTGCATATCAGTTAGATAGTTATAACTTGTCTAATAATTATGTAAATTATTGAACGGGTTATAAAATATCACTGTTGTGCTTAATATTGTTATTATGCTAATTTTACGTTAATATTTTATTTTTATTTTTAATCCCTCGGTTGTTAATCTGTATGAACATATTTATTACATGCAGGTAAAGTCATAATGAAAAGAATTTATGGTAATTTTATTATTTAAATCATTTACCGAAAAGCACTATTACTGTTGCATTAAAATGTTTTTAACGAGAAATGTCTACTTCGAGAAAAATAAGTAAATCAAAATAATAAATTTTTATTATGCTCATTTTCTATATTTAATTGAGTGTAGTAATTCATCATTAAATAACTCAGATAATATTTCATAAAAACAAAACGCTAGTAATGCAGTATGTTAAATCCTTTATTGTGGGCTTAATTCGAAACTAATTTTTGTTTTCAATTTTATTACATAATCAAAAAAGAAAAAAATTACTTCATTATATTAATTGTAAACCTATTCAATTCATAAAATTCAAAACCGTCACCAAAGAATTCCATTCCAATTTTAAATTTTAAAAATGTATATTTTCGTTTAAATTTTATTGTTTTACTAGTTAGAAAAATAATGATAAGTTTATGTATTACAAAACTAATTATTTTTACTGACTGAATATAAACTAATTTTATTATTATAATTGACCATGAAAAATTATTCTTTATTGAATAACTCGGATAATATTCTGTAAAAACAATTGCATTTGTAAGAAATGCATTTGTGTAATCATTTATTGCGGGCTTTATAAGAGAACAATTTTTTCAATTTTATTATGTAATCAAAAAAGAAAAAAAAAATATTCCATTATATTGATTATTATTATTTCCTATTCAATTCAGGAAATTCAAAACCACCAACGAATTCAAATGATTTTTTTTAATTAAAAAATTAAATTTTTCGTTTAATTCATATTTTTCTGCTTAAGGAAATGCCGAGATTTCCTTCTAATAAAGTTTATTTATTATAAAACTAATTCCAACTTTTCATTGATTTGAATTAATATTGTTAACTGCTTCTATGGGAAGCCCAATTTCGTTTGTAGTTAAGTTCGAATCAGTAGAAAAAAAATATTTTTTATCATCCAGGATATACATCAATATTGTGCTTTATAATTAAGTAATTTTTTTTTGTCAAATTCGTGCATGTTTCCGTGAGTTTATTTGGATTTAATATTAACTGATCAAATTACTCATTGATCAGATTTAGCTTACATTTATATGCAATAATCCCTTCCCTGAAATTGGTTTCCGGAAAAAAAATAAAGTTTTTATGTTATTAAATGTATTTGAATGATAATTTATGTGAACTTTTTTCATATAATTTTAAATTTACATATAAAATAGAAATATAGTTTAAGTTTTAAAAAATTAATGATTATTATATGTTTGAAAACATTATATGTTATTCGAAAAAGATGAGATATGATTCCATGACTTATAAGATAAACATCTATAGATATAGAACTTATAAATGCTTATCTTTAAGTCATATCACTTGACCCGTAGGAACACGAATAAAATAACTAAATGCCTGGATCATCGCTACAGCAACACTGGCAGGAACTGTTTTGGAATCCTAAGGACCATCACCGCCCACGGTACAGCCCTTCCCTAAGGAAGTATTTCTCGTCATAGGAAGAAGGAGTCAGGCCCCGCCCCTTTTCGTGTATCCTCCAATGTGACAAGAACCAATTACCATGACGAAAGCTTATCCTCCTCATTTTGAGGAGGCTTTTGGGAGAGATGCTTACTATAACTACGCATATAAAAATTACACACTAAGCTACTGAAGATTACTAAACATACTAAAGATTACTAATCACATAAATATTACAAAAACTTCAAGATAATTTAAGAAATTATTTTTTATTTAATTTTTAATTGCAAATTATAAATATGATAAAATAAAAGATTTGAACAAATGCAATAAAGCTTTAAAAATATTTCTTATATATATAACAGCGCCATATGATTAAAAAATATTTATTCATAGATGGCGCTGCCATTACTGGTTCCGATTTTAGCTGTCTAGATAACCGTGATAAGATTATGTTTTGACGTGCAAAAAAATATATTTTTAGAAGAGAAATTTCCATGCATTTATTAAAGTTTCTAATTAATGAATTTTTTTAAAAAAATTCGATTTAAAACTGAGTTTTTAAAATTCCTTTTCTGATATCCCTTTCATTCATTAACATAGATTGAATCTGACGTCTAATTATTAATTCAAATTAGTTTTACTTCGTTGTATTATATGTCATGTGATATGAGGTTATAAAGATTTCATGAGTTGTATTTTTTTTCCTTCACAAAATGCAAAACAAAGCAATTACAGTTTTGACACTTTTGTCGTAAAAAGACGGATATTTCTAGATTTTTGTTAAGAGACATGAAGGCTGTAAATTAGATTATTCTTTTCGTAATTAGATGATTAATTTCTCTTTGATTTTCATTTTTCGTTTAAAAAGGTATATTTAACAAGGAATGAGGGAAGTAATGACTCTCAGTACAGTATTATTTTTTACACGAGAAAATTTTAGTTTTCACGTAAAAAAAAAAAAAAAAAAAAAAAAAAAAAAAAAAACTGGTCACCGTTTTAAGTGTTTTCTTAATATTGTGACAAAAACGAATTTTTTTAATTGTTTTGAATTTAGGATAGTAAATGAATCTAATTTGGATAATATTAAGAAAAATTTCCACAAAATTTATTCCAAATAAATTTTTTTTTTTAGAATTATTTAAGAAATTAAGTAAAATGATCTTCTGACATATTAATAAAGCTTGGAAAAATTAATGAATTTTAGACGACTCATATTTTAAAAATCTCATTAAGTTTTACATCTGATGATATTTTTTGTTGTTTATTATTCTCAGAAAAATTCAATTATAATATTTTAAATATATTAAAAATTTTATATACCTGTTCTAAAATGAAATTGTTAATAGCATAAAAAAGGTATTGAATAACCACGAAGAAAAAAACATTCATTTGATGGAAAACATTTTTTTTCTTTAAATACCTTGTAATAAAAGCTTTTCACATGCTCTAAATACTACTACCAAAATTACTAAATTTGGAAAAAAAAAAGCATAGATTATTCAAACGATCTTTGCATTTATTTATACGTACTTACATAATGAAAGATTTCCAATTTCATAAAGAGAATAAAATATTATAAATCATTTGTTTCAGTTTTTATAATATTTCTTTAATAGTATATTTTTTACTCTGAAGTGATTTTATTTTGTTTTTTCAAAACTTTTTACTTTATATACTTCAATTCATTATTTATTCTAAATCTAAGATAATTCATCCATAGAGCTGGGATACTGATAGAGGGAGTGCAACCCTACTTTCGTGTAGGACAAGATAAAATCACGTGACTGTGGGACAGAATTTGTGTTAGCTGTAACCACATTCTCCGTTCCGAATTATATTTCAATGGCAGATTTTTTCCCGCTTTTAACTGTTGGAATTTAAAACTTATTTAAGCCACGGTTACCTATTGCCGTGCAATTGGATGCAAAGAAAAAGCTTCTAAGGATAGTCCTTTATCATTTCATACGTATTTACAGTCAACATATTCTGTTTATATCCATTTTAAGTCAATTAAAAATTTCCTAACATCGATCACTCAGTGATTTTGGTGTTATAACTCAATAATATTTCATAGTTTGGCTTAGTTATTGTATTGAATTTATTTAACATGTTACTAGACTTCGTTTAAACTGATGTAACTGCGTTATATTTTGTTACTTGCTTTATTTTAATCTCGAATGTGTTTCAAACGCTTGGCTACAAGCTTGGCGGGATTTTTTCTCACCAGCACAAGTGTTTACATAAACATTATTGACCGATTAGTGATTGAGTTTTTATTTTAATGCAAGTAAAGTTCTTTAAAATTTCTAATATGTTGTTTCTTTTTAACCACTATTATTGTATTATATCGTGAACAATATTAAATCCAATCTAAATTTTGCAAAATAATTTTTTATGGCATATTTACCTTATAGAACAATTTTCCTTAATAATGCTTTATTAATAAAAGCGTACAATAAAATCTCAATATTTAATTACAAATATAAATTAATAATTAAAGTATTTGTAATTTTTATCATTTTTTGTTATTGTTTTGGTGATTTTAATAAGCACTAGTTTAACTGTTGATATTCATTTTGTAAAAAATGTTCAATATTTATAATTTATATTGCAAACATGAATGAAAACATTTTTTAAACATTAAAAAAAAAAAGACTTACGTCACTTTAATAATCTGTTTTTAAAAAGCTGGTTTTTATCTGTTTGAGAGAATGATAGAAAGCATTTGAGCATCTAATGTAAAATCTTGAAATGTTTTTATCAAAGAAAAGAAAGAACATGTTTATTTAAAGAAGAAAATAATCACTTTTAATTATTGCACAAAAACAAAGTAAAAAATCTAAATATAATTTAACACTC
The DNA here is from genome assembly GCA_026543055.1 of Argiope trifasciata. NCBI lineage: Eukaryota > Metazoa > Arthropoda > Arachnida > Araneae > Araneidae > Argiope > Argiope trifasciata. The sequence goes on along the minus strand of JAPMOQ010010593.1, from coordinate 1,473,828 downwards.
GAATACTTGTGTAAGATATATATATATATATATAATATAAACTGTTTAGGAAATGAAATAGGATTTATTTTTATAGGATTTCCGGTCGGTTTAACCGGAAATGAAAACCGACTGGACCCATTGCCGGGAAGCAAAATGTTGCGATGCAGTTTTTGAGTATGCCAACATTTGCGATATGGCGCCAAAAAGGTGTTCTTACCCCCAGATTTTTCTACAGTCACATGACTCATGTTGGGTACACTTTTTGAAACAGGAAACAAGCTACTAGCTCCCTCCATTCATATATCAGCTCTATGAATTCATCCGCTTTTCATTAAAATAAAAATATAAATATATAGTAACGGTTTTTTTCCTCATTTTTTTATATTCTCAAATGAACGAAATTAATGTAAAATGAACGAAATAAAATATCTCACAAACTTGATGTTAAAAGTAAGCCTATATAATTAACTAATACTTCTTATATTAGCAAAACATTTTCAATTGCAAAAAAATCAAAACATCAATTTAAAAAGCTGGAATTTATTTTGATTAAAAAAATGTTAATCTGAACTCAAAAAAAAAAAAAACAGAAAAACAGAGCATAAGAATTTTTTGTATTCATATTAACTTTCTAAATATGCGTTAATAAGGCGAGATTTTAAACTGGTTCTTATTAATTAAAAGTAATCCCTCTTTTTTTTGCTTACATTGATTATTTTTCTGATATTCTAAAATCTTTATGAAAGTGAAAAATTGTTATTTTCCCATTTTAATCAGTTTTATTTTTAAATATTGTTTATGAAATGGACTAATTAAAAATAAATCCTGTATTAATTAAAAAGTCCCTACTTTCCAATTAAATCAAAGAAATATAAATTTGGATTTTTCTTTTGTAAATATATACATATTTTACAGTTATAATATCATTCTTCTGCCTCATATATTCATTTGTTTTTGAAAGAAATTTTAGAAATACATACATTGGATAGAATATAAATTTTTACATATATATATATATTTAGATTTCTTTAAAAATTAATTAAAACTCTGAAGGTTTTAGAAATATATTTATTGGATAGAATAATTTATTACAGACATACAATTTTTTTTATACATTTCGTTAAAAATTGATTAAAACTTTGAAAGACTTAAAAAAAATCATGTATAAATGGAAACATAGCAATAAATTGACATTTTTCAACTCTAAGCCAATTATTTCTTAAAGACATTTGGTCTTTTTGCATGCAAATTCAAAATTACTCTGCTACAAACAAGTTACTTTTAAGCAAACGATTCTTTAGTGTTCATTACATTTTTAAAATAAACATTCTTCTGTTATCTTAATGACTTAAACATATATATTTATATGCTATATTCACGTTTTCTATGGCTGAAAAAATACAATTGAAAAATCTTACAAAATGAAATAACATTTTTTCTAAAACTTCAAAACTAATTACTTCTCAAAATCATTCCGTCTTTTTAATGTGAATTTAGAATTACACTTATTTAAACATATTACTTTCGACCAGACGACTTTTTATGTCTAGCTTTTAATTTACAAATAAAGGATGTTCCTATTCTGTTTATAACTTAAATATACATCTCATAGCCACGTCTATTTTACTTATGATTACCAAAACAATGGACAATTACCGTACTTCCAGTAGCTAAATCTGTTATTTAAGGCTTGCCATCAGTAAAGTAGACAGGTCAAAGTATCAATAACTATGTTTTATCTTTCAACGTGACGTTGTGATGGTTCCTGGTACGTTGTTTTGAAACGTGTACTTTTTCATCCAGTGAATGTTTATGTTATATTACTTTGGTGTTTATTACTAATGTAATTTCTCCGTGAGGTTCCTTTTCTCTAAATTTATTACAGTACAACTTTCACATTATATACAGGGCTTTAATTTTTACCGATTAGCACGTAAAATCACTTTGGCTAGTTACAGGTTTTAAATCTGTAGTTATAGGAAAATTATAGAAGTTAGTTGAATTCGCTCAAAAGGACTTCAATCAGCATTGTCAGTTGGTAATTGAATTTCTCATGAAAATTTTACATTATTTTCTTTTTTATGAAATGAGTTGTAACAGCATAGAGTAGATGAAATTTTGTTCTAACATTTCCTATGGTTAGAACGTCCTGCTAATTTTCAAAGGAAAAAGAAAACATGAATTTATGTAGGGGAGGGATATTAGTGAAAAAAATTGGCATTTATAGTCTGTTGATAATCTTGCTATGATGGTAAATTTAATTTTAATTCAGTTTTTATACCGCATAAAAATATCTTCTCTGATTAAATTTAATCTTGTCTCATTTTCTGATAAATGCATTTAAAATCAATCCAGAGTCGCAAAGGTAATTACAAATATTACCCTACAATCAACTGCATATTGTCTTAAATCGCATTGTTTGGTCACATTATCTTTTACTATAACAATTTGATACATAATTATTGCTAAAATTAAATTGGCATGATATGCTGATATGTCACATGAACAAGAAATTATCTCCACGGAGTAACTAGTAATGGCGAATAAAATTAAGCTGGTATAATGCACTACATGTTGTATTATCAAAAATTATCGCGAAGTAATTGGTAAGTGTAAAATAATAATTGTTACCATAGTTTCTTTTCTGGATAAAAATTATTTTTACTGCCTCAAATGAATCTTAGATCATTTAGGGATAATGAATGGAATTAAATCAGTTCACGTGATCTCAGACTCAAATATCATTCAACTATCAACTGTATATTATATTACTCACACTGACATTATTTTTTACTACAACAGCGTGATACATAATGGTAGCTGAAATTAAATTGGCACATGATCACGAATTGACTTCGTCGAATAATTTAATATTATAATGTAATAAAAATTCTATCATATTGGTATTTCTATGTTATTCATAAGCATGATTTAGCATTACTTAAATTATTATTGTTAATTTGTATTAGATATATTTATGTGCTACATTTGTTACAATTATTTATGAGTTAATCTGAAAAGCTTTTTCTTTTTCATTTTCAGGTAAGCGAGATATATCCTCTTAAATTCAATTATTGCAGTTTTGTGAAGTTCTTTATAGACACTAATATGGTAAGATTTTTTTTCTTCTTTTTTGTATCTAGAATATTTTTTAATCACTAGTTTAAATATTTTGACACGAAATGTATGCAACAAATACTTTGCAAGCTTATAAACTAAACATTGGAGAAAAAAGCTTTTTTTATTACGTCATTTCAGAACTTTATTTCGAGTTTCTTCATGCGAGTTTAAAATCAAACAGAATACCGGGTGGCCAGAAATAAAACACCCCTACTCTGACCTCCCTGGATATCGAACTACTCAGTGTAAAGGCTTGAAAATTTGTGGACATACTATTCAAAAAATGGGGAAACGGATTTCACGAAAAAAAAATTTAGTTCCAGAAATCACCGATAGGTGGCGCTGTACCACTGGACGTATGCTGAAAAGACACAAAAACACGTTTTAAACACATTTTATTTGAAAGTACCAAGCATACATGAAACAAGGACGTTATCGATGCAGGGAATGCTGCTCAATATGGTTCCCTTCCTGAAGATGTAAAATGTGAAGTCTGTGGACAGCTTGTTCAACTGCGGATCGTAACTGGTCATCTGAGATGCTTCTCACATGCAGACTGATACTCTCTTTCAAATCTGCCAAGGTTATCAGACGTTCTCGATAAACAAGGTTTTTTAAGTGTCCCCAAAGCCAAAAATCACACGGATTAAGATCCGGTGAACGAGATGGCCAAGTTGTCGGAAACGCGTGACTGATTATTCTGTCAGTGGTGAAATGTTGGCGAAGAAACTGTTGCACAGGGAGTCCAATGTGTGGAGGTGCTCCATCTTGCATAAAAGTAATGGTGTCAAGGCATTGGCGCTGCTGCAAATGGGGTACAACAAATGTTTCGAGCATCCTTTTGTACCTGTTGGCCGTCACGGTACATGTCTCAAGGCCATTGGAAGTAACCTCTTCGAAAAAGAACGGTCCAAGGATGAATGTGGCTGTGAATCCACACCAGACTGTAACTTTCGGTGAGTGGAGTGGAATCTCTTGGAAGGTACTGGGGTTTGTCGTGTCCCATATGCGACAGTTATGGGTGTTCACTGTTCCACTGAGGTGGAAATGGGCCTCATCGCTCCACAGAATCTGCCACGGCCACGATGCATCCACTTCAACTCTAGCAAGAAATGTCAATGCAAAGGTCAGTCGCATCTCCCTGTCTGTGGCCAGCAATTGTTGATTAGGGCGGATTTTGTACGGGAAACAATGCACCATTTTTCTGAGTACGTTCCACACTGTGCTATAGGGAACACCCAAGTGTCGTGACACTGCACGTGCACTACTGCAGCCTAAAACATTATCCATTGACTGTTCAACAATACCGGTGGCAACATCTTCAACGACATCTGAACGAACCGGTTTGCGTCCTCGACCAGGCTGAACTCCAAGATGTCCAGTTTCCTCGAATCGAGCGATCATTCTCCTGAGAGCTTGTGGAAGCAATGGTCCCTTACGCAAATCCTTAAGTCGGCGAAACTCTCGAAGTGCTGCTGGAGCATTTCCTTTATTCTCGTAAAACAACTTCACAAGCAAAGCGCGTTCTGGCAGCGTGACAGCCATCACTAATAAGAATGACATTCCCCACCTTTTAACTTCTTTTATACCCAGAACATGGCTTCTAACCATGCTTTATGCAAATTTTTCTGGTTACAGTATGAAATTGCAGTTACAACGGGAGTTCTAGCTTCTTTACTATTTTTATTTTCCATAAGGGGCAGAAAAATTAAAAAGGAAGCATGGAAGCATTCCATTCCGCATAAACATTTTAATTTTTATTATTATTTGTGTCTTTTGATCATAGTTCCAGTTGTGCAGCGCCACCTATCGGTGATTTCAGGAACTAATTTTTTTTTCGTGAAATCCGTTTCCCCATATTTTGAATAGTATGTGTACAAAATTTTGAGCCTTTACACTGAGTAGTTCGATATCCATGGAGGTCAGAGTAGGGGTGTTTTATTTCTGGCCACCTTGTATATCAAACAGTGTTGAAAGTTATATCATGTGATCAATTCCAATCGTTTAGTTGAAAACGAATATTTTACCTTTTTTGCTTTAGATTTCAAGCATTAAATCATTTTTTTGATTCTTTTAATTATATTAATTTAAAATCTGGCAATGCGATTGTGTCAATGATATGATTATAGTTTGATAACAGGAGAAACTGTGTCTACTTTTTTCCTACTACTTACTAGGTTGTGTCTACTACTACTTACAAGGATTTTTTTTTGGATGCAACAATGAATTTGTTTCATCAAATAAGCGCATAAGATTGCATAATGCATAAGATTTTGATTGATTTTTAAGTTATCATTGAAATAAATATTTTTGAGTAGAATGAAATAGTTTTTCTTATCAACATATTTTTAAGTTAAGTAAATTTCAAATGAATTTTTTCATGTTTCTCATAAGATTTTGTTAGTTTTATTTGATATACATGTTGAGGGAAAAAAGTTTTCATAATACGTAAGCTTCAATTACCAGTTTAATTCTTGAAATATCGATTTAATTTAACGCTTACGAAAGAACGTTCTTTATACTGCGTATTTTGTTGCTGCTGAACGAAAATGAGTGCTACGATAATAAAACATGCATAAATGAGTGGTTGCATAATGAGTGCTGACGCGTAGTAATTAAATGAGTGGTTGCGTAGTGACTAATGCTATTGTGAGAACTCGTTAGTTATAATAATGATAAATCATTCTTTGCAATAATAATAAATGCAAAACTCATAAATTTAATCATTATAATGTTAATTTTACTGTTACGATCTTATAAATTGATCGATTGTCTGTACAAATAAATTTTATTACAGTTTTGAACTTTCGAATCGAAAATGCTCACTTGTCAGAAGAAAAAAAAATTATAAAATTTTCTCTTTCCAATTTTTTTAATTTAAAAAAGAATGTTTTTACATTAATTTATGATGGTAGTAATTTTTGAAACTGAAAGAATTTTTGTTTTTTCAAAACAAAGCGAGTGAAAGTTGTCTCTCCAAATCTTTCTCGCATACTCTCTAACAAATCAAATTTAATTTTACAATTTGATAAGAATCAATAATTTAAATACTAAATCTATTAACCGAATTGGATCTACTTTGTTCTCTGAGTTTTGTAATTATCAAGTTCACTTGTATTCGAACAGCTAGTTCTAATGGGGAGAACTCGTTATTGAGAATGAGAAGTCTCCGTTAAGGTGATTGGCTACCTTTCTTGAGGGCGCAGAGAAAGGTGTGTGGGTGAGACTAGCTCCTCCCATCGATGACAGGAAATACTTCCTTTGGGAAGGATTGTACCGTAGCCGGTGATGGTCCTTAGGATTCATAGTTCCCACGAATGTTGCTGTTACGTTGATCTGGTCATTTAAATTTTTCCGTGGGCCTTCTGGCGAGTTGGGGACTTTGGTGGCTTGGTGGTAAGGTCTCGGCTTCGGAGCCGGAGGGTTTCAGCTACGAGACTTGAGTCCACCGTTACGTAAGCGAGTCTGTGTAAGTTAAATTCGTCAGGGGCCAAACCTCCTCCAGCTGATGTGGTGTGGCGATGGAGGTGCCAGATTAGGTGTCGTTCTCGTCTTCAAATAACTGATCATAATTCAAAATTACGAGGTCAGTCCTCAAATAGCCTGGGGTTGCTTAAAAACATTTCATTAATATAACTAAACTAATCTAATCTGGCGAGTCGTTGCAGGCAGTTTGTGGTTGTTATACTCAAACAGCTAAACAGACAAATTTCCTGTGAATGGATTTTGCACAAAATTTGATAGAAATATACAACTTTGATCTGAAGTCCTTATACCTTCTTCTTGTATACAGCCGACCACCCCGCCACCACTGAACGGAGCAGTATCGACAGAATTTGTTGAGGTTGACTGCTGAATAAGTATTGTTGAAGTCCTTATACCAACTTTCATCCGACTAGTTCAAAACGTTTTCGAATTATAATACTCACAGACGGACAGACATAATCTCAAAATTATATTTTTTGAACTCAAAATGATCTGAAAACATAGAGATTCATAGAGATAGAGAGAGAAAAAAATATCATTGACATTTCAAAAATAATTATTCTCGCATGTTATATTACATCATCATTTTCTGCATACGAAAGAGCTTAAAATAATCATCATTGGAACTCCAATCTTCGCCAGAATGTCGTTTAAAATAATTTAAACCCGATGTGTACTTTACTTAACTTCTATATCCAAAATGCTTCTCTATCAATAAAGAAGGGAAAAAGAATCCATTATCGGAATTTCCAAAGCAAACGAACGTTAAATAGAACCGAAACAATGTATGCATTTTACTACGTAGTAAATTCTAGAACTTAATATACTTTCCGTAATTTATAGACTTCATTTAAATTGCAGATAGGAGAAACTACTTGGTTAGATGTATCGGCAAATGCGTCATTCTTTTTTTCATTTTGGTGATCAATAAAATATTGTTAAAGTAGTTCCCTTGCATTATGCATAAGCACTAGAGTCGATTTAAGCATGCAATGTTTTTTATTTCTATGAATGGATGCCATTTTAAGTTAAAAATGGCTATTTCTTTTGTCAGTTACCGGAAATGCTCTCATATATCATCCATGATGAATTATCATGATAAGAATATGAATGTTGTATTTAAAGTTGCTGGCAATACTCTTTAAATAATTTTGGATTTAGAATTCTATTATCCCATATTTTGGTACGAATAGATAAGATATAACCACAATGCAATGCTTTGTGTTCACCCAAACAGTTATTTCTGAACTATTAAGCATAGGCTTATTTCCATTTTGGGAAAATGTTTTAAATGATTTAAAGAATTATATTGTGTGATATGTCAAATTATAAATGTATAGCTTAAAAAGATATGAAATCTAAATTTCAATATGGCCGCCAATCCTACATAACATATTTAGTAAAACATTAGTTAAATAAGTAAATAAACAAATGATAAACTTTATTTAGTAAAGTATTCTTTAAAATTTCAAGCAAAAGAAATGTGTTTTTTAATTCTGATTTGTGAAATTTCGAATACCCCAATTTTAGAGGATTTTTTATTCTATTTTAATATGTACTTCTAAAAATATGCACCAGTCAATGTAAGACATTGCTTCGAAGCGCCCGTTGATTGACCTAAAAATAATAAAATTCGAATTCATGTAATCCGATCAGCTTTACTAGCAGAAGAGTACAATCTGTTTTGATTTTAGGTATTAGAATGTCAAAAATATTTTACTAAATGAGATTAATAGAATAGGGGAACAGTAAAAAAAGTTTAGACTGTGTAATTTTTTTTATGGTACACTTATCGTTTCAAACAAAACGAAACATAATTCTTTAGATCAAGCATTTTTTTTTTCAGTTGTAACTATTTTTTGAATTTTCTAACAGTTTAGAAATTAACTATGAGTTACCATAAAACTAAACAATCCATAAAACTTTTGGATGATGGTAAACAAAAAACCAGATCTACCCCACAGTTTCTAAATTCAATTGAAGAAAAGGTTTGCTTTTTTCTTCAAATCAACCACTCATTTGTATGCGCAGAAAGTTTTCATAGACTGCTCTACGAATTGCTCTTATCTTTGTTTCCCATTTTTGTTGGATTATTTTCAATTATATAGCCATAATTTTTGAAGCAGTATCGTGTCCGAATACAGGGAAGAGACTGAATTTTTAACTTCGTTTTATTCATCCCGGGAGATAGGATTTATGTACAGAACAACATAAAGAGAAATGAAGAAAAGCTAAGAAAAAATTTGTCTCTGTGATTATATACTGTGAGATTTTAATAGGGATTTCCTAAACATGTCAACAACGGGCAAGGAAATCGTATGGATATTTTAGAAGAATTTGTTTAGCTCAGCGATATTTATCTCTCACTCGGTGTATGGAAACCGCTGAAGAAGGCATTTTTACAGAGCTTCCTTTTGCATTAATTAAAAAGAAAAAAATGAATGGGGTCAGGAAATAAGGGAATATTTTAGAATGAAGTTAATATGAGCTGAATTGAGGTCAAAATTAATAAATTAAATTAATTAAATTTTTGATTTTAAAATATCATGACACACATTAATATATATAATGATTTTTCCTCGGTGATCATTGTTTCTCAGATTCTGAGGATGATTAAATAAGCAAAAGTATAACAGTTTCAATGACGATGCATAAAAATATAAATATAACTTTTACAAAAAAAAATCAAGGGGAGCTACAGTCCTAATAAATAAAACTAAGATATCTATATGTATTTCATTGTTTTTTATAATTACATTTACTAATACATTATTATTTTGTTTTATACACATTTAATGTCCGGCCTATATCTTAAGAATATATGGAAATAAACATAAATGTAATAATAATTATAGTGATCCCAAAAATGATCAAAAGCTTTAAGAATCTACTGTAAGATTTAATTTATTGCATCCATCAATTCTAATAAAAAATAAAAACCTAAATCATCCCATTACAGACATCCAGTCTAATTTATCATCCTCAATTTTATATCTAAATTCCTAGCCTTTCTGCAATTTTTTTGAGTCGTTCTTCTATATAAAGAGGTTCTATTTAGGGTTCTTTAGATGAAATCTGGCCTTTTTTAAAGATCGCATTTCTGATTACTAAGTTTTCATCCATCCTGCACGTGGTATATTAACGAACCGAGCTGTTCGTTAAAAGAACCAGATGTATGTTGACAGTTTGGTTCTTTAGGCTGCTGAACCTCTTAAATCTTGCATCAAAGCACTAAAACATCCGTCGTCGAGCTCACTTAAGAAAATTAGAGATAAGTAAGGCATTCGGTATGATATCCATCAAAACTGAACACATTAGTAAGAATGAAGTAATCTTATCTTGATTCATTTTGATATTATTAGGGGAAACACTGTGCCATATCAGGGATTGAATTACTTGAGAATCGTTGTTTTAAAGTATTCTCCTAGGTTCGAGGGCGAATTTTTTTTTTAAAAAAATTATGTACAAAATTTTTTATTGTGTCAAATGTATGAAAAAAGTTTTATAAGAATATATAACCATTTGCGTTTGAAAAAAACTGATTAGTTATTAAAATTTTAGGATATTTTCGATGTTAACCAGTCAACTGTTTTTGCCCAGTATGCTCATCAGGGAAAAAGTATAAATTTTGCATTAGACCAGTTTATTGAATGGCAATTAATATATTTATATAATAATTGTTTAATTATTATATTTATGATTAATTATTTATTATATTTTTATAATATATTTTTATTTAGGTTCATTTCAGATGCGTAGGTTCAATCCAGATACGTATTTTCTAAAGAGATCGAAACAACTTATTAAAAAAATTAACTGTGTTTGAAAAAATAATGAAATTATTTCATTTTATTTAATATTAGCGCTTCTTAAATTTTTTATTATGAATTGCAAAGTTAATTTATAATATAAATGTTTTATACGCTTTTGAAATTATGTTTATTTATTTATTTGTTTTGCCAAAGTTTCTTTTTTGAGTTGAAAGTGTCTGAAAAACAAGACTAAATACAGTTACCTTAAAATCCGTTGTCTTTTGAACCTTCGAATATGTTTGACAGATTTATATTAAGATTCATGAAAATTTGTTAAATTTGTTTTTGAGACATCACGTTCCTTCAACTAATCATAGTAAATATTCATTCTTCAGAAAATGCGTTGAAAAAGTACTTGAGCTTTAGTTCATCTAAATACACTAGAAGCAAAAACTGTATTTTGTCCTCTCTAACACAATTGCTTGAAATAAACAAATTATTGCAAAAGAGTTAAGAGAGTTTTGAAATTGTATCAAGAAAGCATATATAAACGTTTCAAATATTATATTTTACAGAATATTGGGTTAAAAATAAAGCAATTCTTTTCTCGTTGAAATTATAATTATTTCGGATTACATTTTATATATTACATATTATTGAAACAGTTGCATACATTATTTAATTTTATATATATTTAAAGCAAAGTATGTCGTATAATCTGAGAAGTTCCAGTATTTTTTAGCTTATTAACAAGCCTATGTATATTTGAGCCTTACATATACAAGCCTTTGACATATTTTATTTTAGTAAATGCGCAGCTTTATATTAATTTTCATTTATTTTTTATCTAATAAATTATCATTTAATCGATTTATTATTTTCATTAAAATATGGCTTCCCAAGAGTGGCTCCATCTGGAAGTAAATTTGAAGAAAATATTATTAAGGCTTAGTAATATTTATAACATTGGGTTATAAAATAAATTAAGGAATAATTTAATAAATTGGACTAAAAAGCAAAACAATAATAATAAAAGTGTTTACAAAAACGCTAAAGCGTTTTGAAAAGAAAAGAAAATTATTATTTTTTTTTGAATTAAGAGATATTGAAACAAAATAATAAAATAGATTCGTAATATATCATCAAAATAGAAATTCCTCTTCACATTTATTAAAATTGAAATTATACGTATGTTTCATGTTTAATTTTCGTCTGTCACAACAGTTCATCAAATATTTCTGAAAGTAAAAAAAAAAATATGATTTCTTTTGTCAAGAAAAAAAAATGTGTCACTTTAATTTTTACAAAAAAATATCTTTTTTCATATAAGTAAGAATCACTCTTATGTATATTTATATCAGTCATTCCAACATTGATAACATGCATCTTGCAAAACCTAACTTTTCCGCTCTCAAAGAGAAAAAGAAAGTATATTAATATGCTAGATGTTTTGACTCAAGAAATTTTGAAAAGAAAATATCAGTCAGATAGAGTAGAAGTAACATTCATTACTGTGCCAGACATTTGTCAATATTTGAGTAGTTTTTGATAGTGTAAAAGTGTCTCTCTATTATTTGATTATTTCTTTTTCTGTAGTAAGATAGCTCAGTTCAATTCATAAGATATGATTTTTTCAAAGATGTATTTCACGCGTGTATTATTTCTTGCATATTGTAAGTTCTGTAAATTGAATGTTTGAAAAG
>JAPMOQ010010593.1:1450155-1461775 GCA_026543055.1 Argiope trifasciata | reverse complement strand
CATGGCAAAAGTTATAAAATTGTAAAGAATTAAATATTGATCATAGAACTTACTTTAATAATGCTTTTCTTACAAATGTATATACGAATATTAATTTTTTACCCATAATTTAATATGTATTCATTCATATATTTCGCTCAGTTTATACAAATAATTGCATTAGCAAAATTCATCTCAGCAAAGAATGAGAAGATCATTATCAATTACTGGATTGATTTAATCTTTCCTGGTTAATTCATATAATGATCTTTCAATAATAATCTTTCCTGATTAATTCATTAATGAACATTTACAAGTTAATGAGTTTATAAAGATAAATGCTTTGCATTAAACCGTTGAGAAAACTATTGCGATTGTACTGAAAATAAAATGTGCTTCTTTTAATATGATTTTTTTATGTCAGTATTCTGTTTTTGATTTAAACTCACCAAATTTGGTACAAATATATAATAAGAGAAAAGGAAGCGCATGACAAAAATATTTTTTTATATTTTTAATTAAAATAATGCGATATTTAGGCATTTCACTTCGGTTGTATATAAAAACAAGTAGAACAATAAAAAAGATTTTTCAACATCTTAAAATTAAAAGAATTAACATTTCAGCTATATCAAATTACTTACTGTACAATTTTCTCTCAAATACATTTTAAATATAATATCCTTTGTTAATTTTCATTGCCTTAGAGATATTAATTCATTAACTTTTATGTATTTCAAAATTAACTTCTTTATAAACATTGTATGAAGGTTCGATTATTATTTTTTTCGCATTTATTAGGATTGTTTATAAGAGTGCCTTTCATAAAACACTTTTTTCACCTTGTGATAATTACAATTAAGGTATAACTTCGGAAGTATGAATTTTTTAATGGCCTTGTGGCACTAGAACTGTGATACATCCCCGGATGGAATGATTGAAGGGACATCGGAAACAAAGTATATCCGGAGTTATTCTGGAAATGTGCGGATGTGCTTATGTGCAGTTCCCTTGTGTGTATGTGAGGAATCCATGTTTACTTAATGAATGTAATTTTATAGAATTACTTAATTAAATTTTCTTTAAATTGTTACTTGACTGAGTTAATTTTTTTTTAAATTATTACTTGAATACGTTAAATTATTCTTTCAATTGTTACTTGAACTCGTTAAATTTTCTTTCAATTGTTAGTTAAATTTTCTTTAAATACTTACTTGACTTAGTTAAATTTTCTTTCAATTGTTAGTTAAATTTTCTTTAAATTCTTTCTTGACTTAGTTAAATTTTCTTTAAATTTTTCCTATACTGTCCATTTTCAAAGCAGTACTGCTTTATCTTGCAATTGAATTAGAAATATATGTTAACTTCTGTAATTTACATGTTGTCATTACACACCGAATACAATGGCAATCAAACCAGCCCAAGACAAGATACCTGAATCAAGGCTAAAACATTATAGAAACGATGTTTCAGACTAAAGGTTAGCATGTCCCCTTTGTTGGAGAGGGGAGGGGCTAGGGAAGAGGTCAGGACAGTAACCTAGCAACCATTCCTATGTGAATACTGATTGTTAATAGAGTTCAAAAGCAGTTTTAGCTCAGTGGCAGTCGTAACAACCTTCAAAGCGAGCAACCTGATTGCATTCGTTCACCTCATCACCCTATTTCAATCCTCCCAGTTCTCCAGACTTAACTCTGCCATTCCACTCAACATCCAACTAACTGCCTTGGGCTTAAAGATCGGGAACAACTCCGGCGGAAAACAGAACCGGATAAGATCAAACACCTCCGGAAATGTCATTCGATTTTGAATCCGGCAGTTGGCAACATCCGCGGGAATGCCCTCCGATTCCTTTAATTAGAAGGGGGGTGCTGCTGGGACTGGAAGATAGGGGAAGGGGGAGGAACTCGGTGCCTTTAATGAAATTCGGTTTGATCATTGGCACCCCCCATCTAAAACGAAACTTTGACCGGTTATTATGGGCCGTTAATGCTTTGATTAATTTGCTTGGCCGTAATGAAGTCATGCCTGACAAAATGAATCTGCGGCACAAAATGAGTTTGCCTTAAGTCGGAATTTCGGATTTGTGGGGCAAGTGGGTGAGAGATGCTGGACCGTGCTAATACACTTGTTTGCCGAGTGGCGTCTTCGTTTGTTAAGATGTTTGCACAGATTACATAGTCGCATTACCTGTAAGGTGATACCGGATTGACTTAAACGAAATTCAATTATTTGAACTATTTAAGCGCAAAAATGTAGGTGAAATATTTCTTTTTTATCATTTCAGAAAAAGATGTTGTTTTGGTTTGAAGTTTCAAAATGCGTAGGCAACATTATTCATTATTCATTCTCTGAATTCTTACGAATTGTCTTAATAAATTTAAGTTATTAACCAGTTTAAAGCGATTTGAATCATTCACAAGGCTATCAGATACTACGCATGCGTCGATATTTAAAAACACAATGGTTATTTTTTTATCTCAAAATTGGTCTAACTTCTAAAAAGCTTTGTTTACCAGCTAGATAACTTGAAAAAGAAAGTTTTAAAAGATGTTATGCTCACACATCTATGAGTGAGAGAGGACGATAGAGAACCTTAGTGACTCTTTCCAATCAGCTTAAAGTTGTTAATGACTTAAAAACTAATAATGTTCTCACATGATAACTTGAAATTTGAGATCGTAGATTTCATTTTTAACTTTTATTTTTGTTAATTTATTTATTTCTTCGTTTATTACTCTGATAATCAGAGCGCATATAACATTGGAAATGTAGCTTTTATAAATGAACTACCTTTTTTTCTTGTATTTCTATAATTAATTGTTGTTAATTATTAATCTAAAGTACAAACCACATCAACCTCATTCTGACACAAATAATTGATGCACATTACATACCTCGATGCTAAACGTTCTTCCTCAAATGTTGTGTGGAAATTTGGAGAGAGGTTTGTCAGATATGGCTCTCTAATCATCTGACCGCGGCACGAAATTAAGAAGTTCTTCCCTAAGTAGCTTCAGTGTTTATTTTTAAAAAGTTAATATAAATAAACTAAATTGATGCGAATAAAAGAAACTAAAAGCGTGAGTAGTAAAATTATAAAAACGGATGAAAATAAAAATCGGTAAATATTTTTAACGCAAAAAAGCAAGGATGCAAAATGCCCAGATGGAGTCAAATTTATCCATTCCCTCTATTTGGTTTATTGTTGATCTAAAATACAAAGCATACCTACCCTATCTAATACAAAAAAATCCCTGAAAGAGAGCATAATATGACTGTGAAAATGAATAAAAATAATTTTAGTATACATTTTTGATGCAAAAAAACAAATCTACAAAACAACCACTTCCCACCAATATTCCGAGAATTCGAAGACTTCTTTTAGAATAAGGATTAAAACAATTCTCTCGAACATACCGTAACATATCAGAGTCCAGTACCTTGTTGAGAGGGGCCTATTTTCTCTAATTTCATATTTTCATATTCGGAAAATAAATATAATTTCTTTGAATTAAAAATTATTGTAATAAAATGAAGTATAATCCATCATATTCGTTACATTACATTACTGTTACTTCATTATTGAACTATTTATAAAAACCGAATCTTTATTTTAAAAATATTGTGTACAAACTTTTGTACAAATGCTATGTGTACAAACAATATGTGTATTTCATAACTGCGTAAAAATAATGTATGTGCAAATTAATTTGTGTATTTTATAATTGCGTACAAATAACGTATGTACAAATTGATCTGTGTATTTCATAACTGCGAACAAATAATGTATGTGCAAATTAATCTGTGTATTTCATAACTGCCTTCAAATAATATATGTATAAACGATATGTGTACAATCTGTCTATTTCATAACTGCGTACAAATAATATATGTATAAACGCTATGTGTATAATCTGTCTATTTCATAACTGCGTACAAATAATATATGTATAAACGCTATGTGTATAATCTGTCTATTTTATAACTGCGTACAAATAATACTACGTACTGTGTGTACAAATGCTATGTGTACAAACAATCTGAGTATTTCATAACTACGTACAAATAATATATGTACAAATGCTATGTGTACAAACAATCTGTGCATATCATAGTTGTGTACAAACATGGAATATTTCCATGCAATCTGATGTTGATAAACAAATAAAGACTAATGCATTTTCACACACATACAAACACAATGAGAGAGAGAGATTAACTTAAAACAAGTATGGTGAAATGTGAGACCAAATTGGAAAATTTATTAATAAGTAGCCTTATAACGCTTAGTGTCAAGGGGTCATAAACTATCTAAATCCTCCACTGTTCCACATTCATTTATAGCATTCTTATCGCTCATTTTATAACATTCTTATCGCAAGGCGCCACTTCTATGGTGGTCCTGCTCATGTCAAAAAACTTCAGAACTCCAGAACAACAAGAAAACAATTCCACTGGCTACAAGATATCCACCAGCTTTCTTCCATCAACGCAACACTGGCAGTCTTCTGGCACTCGAAGCAAAGTTTATATTACAGTAAATATTTGCCTCCGTGTTTGACAGACATGATCCATGCCTTATCTCTGGGGTCTGCGTCATCCTCGTCTGTTTCGTCTCAATCGTCACGATGATCTCGATGTTCCAAATCCCCCTTAACTCTCTCCGAAGCCTCTTCACTCAGTTCTCGGCCGTTTATGTTCCAAGAACTTGTCAAACATTTGGTGGCGCTGATGAGCAGCGAACAGTTGAGGCTTGGGTAACCGTGGTGGGTCCCTTTTGGAACTAGTTTCCTGTTTATGTAATCTTGATCGAATAGGCGAATAGGTCAGAAAGTTAGCAATTTGTGTTAACGTTTAAAAAGTCATTTGATATTCATTGGAAAACTGGATTGAAATCTTGATGAAACAGCCGAAGAGGTCAAAAAAGTTCGCAATTTGAGTTGGGATTTAAGAAAGTCACTTGATATCTATTGGAAAACTGGATTATAAAAAGGTCTTTGACTTAGAGAAAGATATTAAACATGCTCTGTTTTCAATTGCGAGTTCCAAATTGGATCAGTTGGAGAAATTATGAATCTGGTGGAGGTTTTCAACAACAAAACAAGCCATTAACCGTATTATGATTCATTCGCTGTCGAGACTTTGATTCATCGTCTGGAATACTTAAATAAAATGTAGCCAGTGTTAATGTTTTTTTTTTACTTATAAATGAAATTAATCGTTTGTTATAAAACTCCGAGATTAAAAAAGTTCGATTCGATTAAATAAAAAGAAAGTATCATCTGTTGAGAATTCTCTTTCCAGTGTTTTGTGAACATCGAAAAAAAATCATCCTTTCAAATTTAAGTTAATTTTCGTAATTTTTTATTTTGTAATTATTGTAATACTAACCAAAAAATAATAATTTGAATTCGCTCTCTCTCTGTCTTGCATTATGGAAGAACTTATTCCAAATTTTTTGAAATTCAATAGTTTGTTTCATTGAGTTTTTATACTACTGTTATAAAAATGAAATTCGACAGGAAATTTCAAATAATATAAAAGGATATTCTAGACGCTAGATTATACGAGGTGCTTTTATAAAAACCTATATGAGAAGAAAATTTAAATAAAAAAGATGTGTTTGAATATGCACACTCAAAACAATTTATCATTCTTATTTTCTTATACGAAGAATATAAAATAAAGTGTTATAATTGTTCTCTGTCCCCCACTCCCTCCAAATTTGATAACTTGAACCTCCTTGGGTTCCAAAATCATATTTTTGAAATATATTTCTGTCTGTCTGTTTATGAATACGCTTTGAGTGCGACATATGAAGTTTCGTTTTGGGATTTTACACCAAATTTGGGCACTCCCATCAAATTTTGAATGGAATCCAGTCAGCGAAGTATGTGGTCCGTCTATGCGAAAATGAAAGAGCACAATAACTATAAAGTAGAAAGAGTAGATGGATAAAGTTTGGCATACAAGATAAAAAATATATAATTAAATCCGCATTAAATATGGAAACAAATGCGATAATGCTGTGAATAGATTATCTCTACGGGATGACCTCTGTTGCTCTATATTTTGTGTATATGTAAACAACATAGTTCAAAAATGCAATGATTTAAATAAATGAAATTTAGTACATGATCTTGTGACTGCAATTGTAGTTTTGTTGTAAATATAAATCAATTTGTTGGAATAAAAGGCATCTAAAAATATATATTCGATTTTATTGTAGTGTGTATTAAAAACATGCTACGATTATCACTAAATATCGTTCGCTAGATTCGTTAAATACATAAGATTCTTACTAAAGGTCGGCATTACATAACTATTATTTGGCAATGTAGTACATTTATAATAGAATTTTTTTTCTTCTATAGTGCGATGCATACAGATTTCAGATATTGAATACAGAAAATGTATATCTGAGCACTCATCAAAAATTATACAATAGATCCAAAAAAAATGTTTTATTTATGCCAAAAATATATATTTCACAACTGTTTTTCTCCAATACCATTTAAGGCATTTTTTTTTTACCTTACCCAAGGTCAACAATTTTATGTGAATAGGAAAGATAAACTAACGACTCTACTAAAAAGCATACATGAAAGTTTTGGCAAAAGCACTCTCCTGCGTGGGTTTATTTGAAACCTAAAAACAAATGAATAAACTTGTAAAAATAAAAAACATGTTTACTAAGCTATACTTATATGTGTAAATTCTCGACTGTTAAAAAAACTGTTCAGAGCATTATCGCTGATTTCTGTCAATTTTCATACTATCAACAGTCACTACGCGTATATGAAACCAGTACTATAATATACTAGTGAAACATTATAATACTAGTTTCATATTCAGATAAATGCGATGTCAATTTGAAAAATAAATTAAGAAATAAATAAAAGATTAAGTTTGCTTTTATACAGATAAAAACGATTATAATTTTAAAATTAAATTCTGAAATAAATAAAAAATAAAAACCTTCATTTTTTATTTATTTATTACATTTAACAAAGTTGATTGCGGTTCACTTTTATATTTATTTTATTTTTAATTAAAAAAATAATTTAAGAAACAAATGCAAATGAAAACTTTCCTTTCTCATATTTTTATTATCTATATCTATACTTATAATACAGCTCAATGTGTGTGTGTGTGTGTGTGTGTGTTGGCCCTCAACAGGCCAGACCGTTGAACCTACAGCTACCAAATTTGGTACATATATACCTTGGAGGTCGGGAATGTGCACCTCGGAGCCCTTTTTCGAATTTTTAATTAGAATTTGATTTAATTAAAATTTAAGCGAAATTTCGACGTTTTTCCGCTATAACTTCCGAAAATATGATCGCATAAACATGATTTTTACATCAATTTAAATATTAAAAAATTAGCCTTTTAATGGTATCAGTGTTTTAATGTATAACTCAAGCTTCTATTTTTAACGAATTTTTAAAGAAATATTTTAATCATGTTTTTTTTAGCACGTGACTGGATAAAATAAAAGAATGCCGGAATTTCAAATAAAAAAAATTATCATCGCAAAATAAATCTAAAGAAATGCAACTTTCAGCACGTGACTGGATAAAATAAAAGAAATATAAAATGTGATGTTTTCTTTAAAAAATAAAGGTTTCTTTAAAAAATAAAGGCAAAGCAAAGGTTTCTACAATCGTTTGCAATATCTATATCATTAACTCAATAAATCTTCTTTATTTGCAGTAAACCTGATTGAATTTAGACAAGATATGCATTGAAATCCCGACTTAATGGCATATTTATATAATCGTTTGCAATATCTGTATGATTAATTTAATACTTTTTTTCCCTTTCTCGCTTCCTTTAAAAAAACATATTTAATATTTTGGCAGCATCATCGAATTTTTTTTAATATTTTGGAAGCATAACCGATGGTTAAAACTGACTGATTTATAAAATTAAAGAATATTATTTGGAAAAAGTGTACTTTTAGAACTTTCCGTCCATCATGTTAAAGAAAATATTAATTTCAGGCCAATACATGCCCGGAATTACTTCAAGGCTAATGAATATGTGATTTAATTGAAAATATTAGAACGCATTACTCATGGCGAACCAGCTGGTTGCCGAAGGCGGCTAGTATTTAATAAAGATGATTGCGATTTTATGCAAATAAAAGCAATTCTAGTTTTTAAAATAAATTCAGAAATAAATAAAAATAAAATTATTCCTTTTTAAAAACATGCACATACCTTTATTATATTTAACGAAGATTATTGCAATTTACTTTTCATTTAATTAAATATTTAATGCGAGAAATCATAGTTCAAGGTTTTTAATTCCTTATATATAAGCCTACTTATTAAGTAATGAATTGCATTAGTTGAAACTGACTTTCTTAGAAAATGTTAATCTTCTCATGTAAATATCTATTAAAATATTACTTAATTAAACCTTTTAATATGAAAAGCCATTGCTAATCACAAAACTTATAGAATGGAACAAAACTTTCTATCTGTTTTAATCTAGAAAAATGAAATCTTTAACGATTTTCATTTCCTTCTTGTGAAAACTTTTCAGTAGAATTTTTTTCTAATATTTTGGAATAAATTTGACGTATTAAACGGGATATTTATAAACATTTTCTATTTCGCAGCAAAAGCTTTTCTTATTGTTTAAAGGGATTACCAAATTTATTTTTCCATGCACAAACGCGATTGATACTACAATCGTTTCTGTTGAGTGCTTGTGTTTCCAAGGCTTTCGCTTCAGGAAATAACATTAATAGTATTTCCATCGGACGACATCAAGGTCGCAACTTAGCAGATGCCGCGATGATAAGAAGATAACATTTTATCAGGTGCGCTTCTGATGTTATCTAAGGTCCAAGTTTAAATGGAAAAGTTTACTTTTATTTTTTGTTTTTGTCGTCTTATGAAAAATGAATCAATTTTTATGATCTGCAAAGGAAGACGGAATGGGTGTTGAAAAGCATCCTTTTTATTTGTTTAAAATTTTTTAAATGTAGTTGTTAACTGCTATTTACTTAGCCCTCAAATATATTGATCCATAAGTCAGTTATTTACACAGATTCTTTGAGTGCTCTGCAAGCTTTAAACTTGTCATCTCTTGATCATCCACTTCTAAAGGAAATGAAGAAGATACACCGTCTTCTCTGTGGGAAAAATATTAGAGTTTTGCTTTCCTGGATCTCTTCGCAAGTGGGTAATTCTGGAAATGAAATCGCAGATACAGCAGCTAACTCAGCGAGCGTAATTTTGTCCCAACGTCTTTCTTATAAAGATATGCGTACAACTATAATTCGTTGGTGCTATCGCCAATGGCAAAATAAATGGGACATGGAGATTAACAACAAGCTACATTTTATTAAACCACAACTAGCCAACTGGTCTTCAAAATTAAGTAGACGCTATCCTGTCATTTTATCCCGAGTACGTATTGGTCACACTCGCCTGACACATAGATTTTTACTTTTTTCCGAGCCTACTCTAATGTGTGATAATTGCGGAGTTATTTTATCAGTTCACCACATTTTAATAGAATGCACCCACTTTATTCCCCTTCGATATAACTATTTTAAATCCAACAATTTTAACTTGGATTTTTGATTGGGTGAGTCGCATCATCCAAACATTTTCTTATACATTAATGATGTGGGGATTTTACATGAAGTTTAAAGTACAGTTTTAATAACTTTCTCCCTCTGTTACCATTTGACTTGTTTAAACAGCCAGTTACATATTCTACAATATTAAACTATTTTTTATCTTAATAGAGAAATTTTACGCTGTTTCAGCGCAGCATATTCTATATCAGGCAGGATCTTGCTCCGGAAATTCAAATTCAAACAAACTTTAAATGTAGGTGTTGAATGGTTACGGAAATTCGGTGCTCTTTCTGGATTATGAAATACTAGCCTATTACCTAATACTCTGTTCGCGTGGAAATTTTGATGTATATGCACGAAAAACTATCAAATAATGCCAAATAAACAAAAAATAATAATAATAAACCTAACCTAAAAACGATACATTTAAACTTATAAGCATATACGAAAAATTTGTAACATGAATACAGTTTAAAAAACATTCCAGAATGTTTTTAAGAAGAGAATGGATAGCAGAAACGCATGAAGTCTTTGGTTTTGTCTTGCCATTAATCATAATTTGATGTCATCATTGCCATTTCATCATTTGTTGTTGGTGAATTTTATGACAAATAAAAGAAATTATTTCTGTTGTACCATTTTTTTGTAATAATATTGTGCGAATCTCTATATATGCTGCCAACTTCTATTTTCTTAGTTTATTAGTTTAAAAATTAATTTGATATATTATTTCTTATTTGATTTATAAATTGTCACAGAAAATATGATTAATTTTTATTGGCTATTATTTTTTAAATTTTCTCTTCATGTACTTAGTCAGCAGTGTTTGAATTAATGAGATATTGCATGCTATTTATTATCAGTTTTTTATTATTGTAAAAAAGCAAAAATAATAAAAAGTCATGTTGTATAGTTAATTAACGAAGAATTTTTATGTGTTTTTTTTTATTTTTAATATGTATTTAGTTTAATTAACTATTCGTTCTTCTAGTAGAACGTGTCAGCTTTCAAATTTGCCAGACTACACCTTTATAATTAACCATATAGAAAAAAAACTTTGCTTTTTTTAAATAAAATAAAAAAAATTTAAGTACTAGGAAACATTCCAAATAAAACATGCAAGTCAATTTTCATATGCGTTGTAAGTATTTGCTTCTTTTTTTTTACAAGCATTATTTTTTTTCTTTGTAATTATTTACATGTTTTAGATGAAAAAAGACACCCTATTATTTATTATCTGCGATTTTTTTTTGTTGTTAAAATTGTCACATACATTCAAATGTTTTTAAAAAGATCCGACATCCTATTTCCAGTTGAAAAACGTGTTGGAAAAAAATTCTTTGCCATTTTAATTAAAGTTTCATCTGAAATCAGCACGATAAAAATATAAATATTTTTTTTTTCCATGGAAAAAAAAGGCTTTCATGTAATGTATTAAAAATTGTAAAATATGATCTTCTAGTCACTGTGAGTTTCCATTTTTACAATTTTTTTTAGTTAAAGAAGGAAAACAGTTGAGTCAAATATGCTATAGTATATTTCTAGCTTCTTTTTAATACATAATCAATAATTTTTCCAACTATTGACTCTCTGATCCATAACATGTTTATAAAATAATTAATGCCTCAATTAATTAATTTTGTATGTTTTCAAAGTCAATAATTATTTGCTTATAGCAGCTAAGAGATGATGATTTAAAAATATTGCAGCAATTAACTAACAGTATATTTTCTATTCTACTATAATTTATTGTCCATTTTTTTATTGCATGTTGTTTCTAAAATGAACACAAATAATTTTGATATTTATTTTTAATTATTATTATTGTTGTTATATTATATTAAGTTATTATATTTTTATATTTTAACTATGTTATTTTTATTTAATGTATTAACTATGTTATTTTTTTTCGTAGTATATTAAACTGAATAAAAATAATTTTTAAAAGCGAATCTTTATTACTATATTAAAAGTATAATTTTCAAAATAGTTTTTCTATTTTTTTAAAATTAGATAGTAAAGAAAATAAAGCAGTGA
>JAPMOQ010010593.1:1439173-1450145 GCA_026543055.1 Argiope trifasciata | reverse complement strand
ATTACTATATTAAAAGTATAATTTTCAAAATAATTTTTCTATTTTTTAAAAAAAGAAATTGAATTTATTATTAATTATTAAAAGTATTTTAGAATCATGATTTTTAACTTCATTACCCAGGCTTCATTACCCATATCAAATTAAGTTAGTCTATAAACTGTCAATTAAGCTTTGGAAGTATTAGATCGTCATCGAAACGTACACGTATAATTGGAAATCCGCAGCTTGTGAGTAAAATAACCAATTGCAACAATCCATCTTTTCAAAAGTGATATTTCAATACAAATACAAATATTTGATAACAGAGTTTTTAAGAATTGCAAGCATTCAAAGTTATGCTTCTCTTGAACTCATATTCATATTCATCATTTTTCTATTTATTTTTTTTTATATTTTTCCTATCATTTAATTATGCTTAATTAATTTAAATTTGAAGCATCTGAAAAAAGTTTTTATTGAAATTTTTAAATATTATAAGTTAAGTATTTCCCAAAAAATAAAATAAATATTTTTAACCAATTTTTTTTAAAAAGAATTCTGAACGAGAGCATACGGTTTAAAATTACCTTTCGGAATCTTTTTTGTAATGTAGATCATTTGCCATTTCAAAATGCGTGATTATTATGTGGATAGGCTATTTTCCAAGAACAAAACACAGCTCAAACATCAGAAAACAACACGCACCCTATAATCTGAGCTACAGTAATATATTTAAGTCACTTTTTTTTATACCAGTAAACAAATCCCAGCTTTTCCCCCCGATTTGTTGTAGAGTTAAACCCCCTCTCTCCACCCCCAAACTCTTGTTTTTATCGAAATCGTGATCTCTGCACTCCATAAATACACTCCAACTGCTACTCTATAAATTACCTAAAACAAATCACTCCATTTCTCTCCCCCTCTTACTCTTTATTTATTCTTTTTCCTTTCTGCCAAACGATATTTTGCAGGGTCTTAAAAAGAGGGAGGAAAAATGCGTTTTCGATTCGTGATCCGATTGTGACTTCACCACTCACGATTCGATCATCTAGGGTCGAGGAAAGGAACGACCCCGGACGCTCGGAATCACGACGGCTCCTGAGGATATCGGCTGATCGTCAACCCCCAAGTCACGCTCTTGACCTCCATCCCTTCGCAGGTGCCCGTTGCCACTGAGGGAAAGTAAATTAACTACCAGCGACCAAACGATTTGGGTACTGTAACGCCTTTTTTTAGAAAAGCGTTAAGCTAGGTGGAAGTTTTTCTTAATTACTGATGGGTAATGATCTTTTTACAAGTAGTCGTCTGCGTCTTTTTTTTTCCCTCCCTCTTCTTCATAAAGTGCAGAGGTTAATTTAGATATGAAGTGCGAAAGAATGCATTATAGTCCATACTAATTTTCCGCTTTTATTTATTATTGGAGATGATGTTCTGTATTATTACTTTTTTGTGTGTGCTGCCTTGTTGTAAGTGGTAATGCACGAAGAAATCAGAAGTCTCAGAAAATGAGCTAATAGAAAAAGTGTAATCACTTTGTTATGAGAGAGGGATATTATCTTTTACTCAGTTATCTTTTATTGTTGCTGTTGCTGCTGATTTTACGCAATTGTAGAATTGAAATATTTACCCCAGAGCTTAATTTAGATATGAAGTGCGAAAGAATGCATTATGGCCCATGCTAATTTTCCGCTTTTATTTATAATTGGAGTTGATGTTCTGCATTATTACTTTTTGTGTGTGCGCTGCCTTGTTGTAAGTGGTAATGCACGAAGAAATCAGCAGTCCCAGAAAATGAGCGAATAGAAAAAGTGTAATCAGTTATGAGAGAGGGATATTATCTTTTACTCAGTCTGCCCTTATTGTTGTTGTTGTTGCTGATTTTACACAAATGGCGTAGGCTAATCTAAAATTGAAGTATCCATCTTAATGAGGAAAGAAATCTATTTGCAAATCGGACTATACAAAAATTTAATATGATCTTAGAATCAGATGATATTTCTTTATTCTGACGCTTTACCTTCAGATAGAATTTGTCTGTATTTCTTTGTATTTTTTTTATATTTCTCTAAATGTGATTATCGGTTCGTATTTCTGAACGTATGTTCATACATCTGCTTATGCCTGCATTTCTGCATAACTGTTTTTATTGGTCTTTATTTATGTATATTTGTTTATCGGTCTGTATTTCTGTATATTTGTTTATTGGTCTGTATTTCTGTATATTTATTTATCGGTCTGTATTTCTGTATATTTGTTTATATTTCTGTATATCTGTCAGATATGCAGTAGAATAAATCAGCGTCATATATTAAGATATATTGAACACTCCGCTTATTATAATCCCTATTCCACGTCTTTGTGTTCTATTTTGTTTTTTATTATTATTATTATTTTAATTAGCCGCCTTTAGGGACCAGCTTATTTAACGAAGTGAGAACAGCGAGTACTTCGTTTCAATTTTATTTCTTCTGCATAAATTGATGTCCATCGTTCCTTCAAAACACTTTTTTTTACAAATATAAGAGATTTACTATTTCAAAATATCCACAACTTATTTGTCTATTGTAGATATAAAGATGATATATTCCTTAATTTCAACGCTTTACCTTCAATTAGAATCTGTCCATATTTATATATATCTATTGGCATTTCTGTATATCTCTTTATAGTTAGGTATTTTTGTATACCTGTCAAATATGCAGTAAAACAAGTCAGATACGCCAATAAATGTATGTTAAACATGTATGTGTATATTATGGTTCAACAATGCATATTATGATCCCTATTCCACATCTTTGCCCCTACTTTGATCTTTTTATTATTCTTATTCTTTAAACTAACCGCGTATAGCGAACAACTTACTCGGCAAGAATATAAGGCTGTGCTTAGTTTCAAATTCATTTTAATGCAGAAATCGATGTCCATCATTCCTTTAAGAATTTATTTATTTATTTTGAAAATATAAAAGATGTGTCATTATAGAAGTTTCATAGCTTACTTGTTTATTTATACACATAAAGCTGCTTAATAATATTGAGTTCTCTGACATCATACGGCCATTAAAAGCTTAACTGGCCAGGTTATCTTTTTTTTTAATGTTCGTTACTGTTCATAGTACCGTCACTTCATTTTCTTATTCATTGCAAGGCAGTAATCGGTTTATGACATATTGTACACTCTGTTTGCCAATGTTACTCTAATTAGAAGGATACGATCATCTGGAATATCCTAGATATTTTATTCGAAACATTATTGCCAAAGGCTTAGCGAACTTCTTGAAGTCGCAGATTCTTAACCTCCGGGTCTATGTATTGACGAAGAAAAAATGGCGCGACAATTACAGTTACGGCTACTTAATAATCATCGCAGTGTTATACAATAAGGAAAATGTTGTTGCAACTTAATAACTATAGGAGAGAAAAGAGAAGATGTGAAGTATTAATTAAGTAAATCGATTAGACAATATTAAGTTATTTTGAAAGATCGATATCTGGAAAGTCGATATCTTACAGTAAATCACAGCATTCTCATAAGCTCTTGGTGTGCGACAAGAGTTGTTACTAAGTATCTTCCTTTATTTTATACCTGCAAATGCACTAATGGTTAGTGTCGAATAAAGTTGCTTTATTGTGTGATAAGACAAAAATTGGAACTTTTTAAAATCAGGCTTTATTATTAAATCATTTTAGGATTTATAGGATGATTCTGAGTTCATGGTACAAATGCTAAGGAAGAATACTGTAACATTTATTAATTGATTAGGAATGAATGACCAAAAATGATGTCGGAAGGTTCAAATATGCGAAATAAGGAATGAAAGGAAAGAGTAAGGGAGTTAACCAAAAGGAAAAATACAAGTAAAATGTATACAAGATATATGAAATATATGAAACAAGTTTACGAAAGTATGCGAAACAAGTAGAAATTATACAGGAAGTAACCAAGCTTTTATTCGATCAGATTTATGAGTCCCCACCACTAAAAAAATTAAATCATTTGGTTAAAAATTGGTTTCGAAGCCCGAAATGAATTATTTTTGAAAGGCAGGATTAAAAATAACCTTCAGATATGAATCAATCCTATTAATTAAATCCAATTAAAAATTATTTTTATAAAAATAATTAATCTCTTATTTATGTTAAAATATTCTTAAACTTAAGATTTAATCACCGGAAACAAATCAAATTCAATCATCTGAACATGAGTCAAATTTAAGAATGAATCAAGAGCATCTATTTAACTTCTCATTCAAAACTTAATGTGCCAAAGCTAGATTTGAGGGGGAAAAAAACGTCAGACATTAACGTGCCAGAAATCTAATTGAATCCAATTTAATTACATTTTAAATTCAAGACGCTAAATTAAAGAATGAACCAAGAGCATCTCATTCACCTCTTATTCATAACTTAACGTGCCGCAGCTAGATTTTTTTAAAAACCCTCAAATATTAAGATGCCTGAAATCTGATTAAATCCAATTTAAAAAAGTAATTCATCCTGATTCAAAATTTAACCATCGAAAAACAAATCAAATTCGATCATATGTACGTGAGTCAAATTCAAAAATGAATCCAGAGCATCATCTCTGCAATCTCCCATTCATAACTTAATGTGCCGCAGCTGAATAAAAATATGCACACACCAGATATTAGTGTGCCAGTAATCCAATTAAATCCTATTTTAAAAAGTAATTAATCTCTTAACTATGTTAAAAGATTCTTAAACTCAAAATTTAATCACCAAAAACAAATCAATGAATCAAATTCAAGAGTGGATCAAGAGCATATCTCTAGCTTCTCATTCATAATTTAATGTGCCACAACTGAAAAAACACGCACACGCACATTATATATTAGTATGCCAGGAATCCAATTAAATTTAATTTTAAAAACTAATTCCTCCTAATTCAAAATTAAATCACCGAAAACAAATCAATGAGTCAAATTCAAGAATGAATCAAGAGCATCTCACAAACCTCTCATTTATAACTTAACGTGCCACAGCTGGATAAAACATGCATACACATTAGATATCAGTGTGTCAGAAATTCAATTAAATTCAATCTTAAAAAGTAATTCATCCTAACTCAAAATTTGATCATCGGAAACAAATCGAATTCCACCATCTGTTCCTGGGTCAAATTCAAAAATGAATTATTTAAATCCTATTTTTAAATAAGTAATTCATTTGTTAACTACATTAAAAGATTCTTAAACTCAAAGTTTGATCACCGAAATCAAATCAAATTTTACTATTTCATCATCAGATATTACGTAAGTTAAATACAAGAATGAACCAAAAGCATCTCTTTAACTTCTTATTCATAACGTGCTGCAGCTAGATTTTAAAATATAAACCATCAGATATTAATGCGCCAAAAATCTAATTAAATGCAATTTAATTAGATTTAAATTCAAAAATTAACTAAGAGCATCTCTTTAATCTCTCATTCAAAATTTAACTTGCCGAAGATAGATTAAAAAAAACAGATCAAGTATTAATGTGCTAGAAATCTAATTAAATCCAATTTAATTAGATTTAAATTCAAGAATGAATCAAGAATATCTTTTTAACCTCTCATTTATATCTTAACGTGCCGCAACTAGATTTTTAAAAAAACTCATCAAATATTAATGCGCCAGAAATATAATTAAATCCAATTTAAAAAAGTAATTCATCCTAACTCAAAATTTAATCACCAAAAAAAAATCAAATTCAATCATATGTACGTAAGTCAAGTTCAAGACTGAATCCTGGGTATCATCTTAGCAACCTCTCATTCATAATTTAACGTGCCGCAGCTGAATAAAAATATACACACACCATATATTAATGTGTCCAAAATCCAATTAAATCCCATTTTAAAAAGTAATTCATCTCTTAACTACGTTAAAAGATTCTTAAACTCAAAATTTAATCACCAAAAACAAATCAACGAGTCAAATTCAAGAGTGAATCAAGAGCATATCCCTAGCTTCTCATTCATAATTTAACGTGCCGCAACTGGGTAAAACACACACTCACACGCATTAGATATTAGTGTGCCAGAAATCCAATTAAATCCAGTTTTTAAAAGTAATTCATCCTAACTCAAAATTTAATCACCGAAAAACAAATCAATGAGTCAAATTCAAGAATGAATCAAGAGCATATCTCTAGCTTCTCATTCATAATTTAACGTGCCGCGACTGGATAAAACACACACTCACACACATTATATATTAGTGTGCCAGAAATCCAATTAAATCCAGTTTAAAAAAGTAATTCATTCTAACTGAAAATTTAATCCCCGAAAAACAAATGAAATTCAATCATATGTACGTGAGTCAAATTCAAAAACGAATCCAGAGAATCTCTAACCTCTCATTCATAACTCAACGTGCCGCAGCTGGAAACTAAGCAGAAATCCCCAGAATCCCCCGAAGAGGAGACACATTAATTGCCGTCCCCTGATGGGTCACAATAATCAACATGATGTCCTTCTTTGTCTTTGTTTTGCCTGGCCATGTAACCGATGTCTCGAAGACAAGCGAGTCGGCTCTCCTTAAGTCCTCCAGTATGCATTATTCCCCTGAGCGAATATTTCGACGAGTCAGTTTGATTGTATTTATGAGCCAGCCAGATCCTGCGGCCCAAAAGCCTTAGATTAAGGCATTCCGGGCGTAAGGGATGGAGGGGATGGAAGGAAAGGAGCAAAAGAGATACAAAATAAAAAGGAGCAATGAGCTTGGGACGGAGTAACCCTGCCATCAATTACGGCATCAAATCCCAAGACATCCCTTCCTTCTATTTCTTACCATCTCAACTCTTTTTCTTATTCTTTCATCTTCCCCTTCTTGCTGCTTTTTAGTTCGAGATTTTGGTCGTTTTCTTTTGCGGTCACCGAGATTACGTCGTTACGCTACCCCAGGGGAGCCCTTCTCTCCCCACCCCCACCCCTCATCGATTCTGAGAGAGGGGTTGGAAGCAAGGCAAGGGAGGGGGGGAGGGAGGGGCGCACACTCGAATTTGAAGAAAGACAAAAGACACGTAGAATTGTTCACCTGGGCGAAATTATGTTTCCTTCATCAAAATTGGCGGGATTTCGGGATGTGTTAAATGTCCTCTTGTCTTTGCGGTTGATTGGGGTTTCGCGTTCTTTGGAAGTTTTTGTCGGAGGGAATGTTCTGGAAAATAGCTGCGTAAAAGGTGATGGTGGAATGGAATTTTGACTCGTTTGTTCCACTCTCTTGTTTCGGGATGTATTGATTTGTGTTGTTAAATTTCGTTTAATACTTGTGCATGTTGAAGCTGAACGTTTTGTATTGAGTGTTGCAATACAAAATAGTATGACATTATTGGATTGTTGGACAATTTTGTTGCCCCAATTTAGACTTCCTTTAAAAATGAATTTAAGAAATTGGATTTTTTAAAAGATTTTTCAATAAAAATCACAGATTAAGTTATTTAAAATTTATTTTTTGATAATTTAAGTTAATCGGAGCATAATTTTCTGTTTGCCAATTTTGGGATTTAAAAATAAATGTGATGTGAAAGTGGAATATTCTGTAACAAATGTGAGACTAGCATTAAATGGTTATCGATAGAATTATATAACAATCGATAAGAATTGCAGATTTTTATCGATTATTTAATTATTTTGAATGCTAAACGGATCATTAATCAATATAAATTTCATTGTTAGATTATTATTGAATTGAATTATTTAATTGGACCATTAAATGATTGTATGTAGAATCATTTAATTGAATCATTAAATGATTGTAGAGGAAATCATTTAATTGAATCATTAAATGATTGTAGATCGAATAATTTAAAAATCAGTAAGAAAAACTGACTTATATCAGTTGTTAAATGATTGTTGCATGTTAAATGCAGATTTATATTAAATAATTGATGTAAATTTGATTGTTAAATTATTGTTGAATTTGATCCTTTTATTGAATCATAAAATAACTGAAGATCGGATCATTTAAAAATCGATAAGACATACTGATTTATATCAAATGTTAAAGGATTGTTGAATGTTGAACAAAGATTTATATTGATTTTGATGTAAATATCCACAAATCTTTCTTATCTCATGTTTATTACCATATATTTTATTTATTAGGAAAATACAAAGAAATGTCTGAATACTAAAAAGAAAATAAGCTTTAATTAATACTGTTAAAATCATAAAATATCGATTATTTAGATAAAAGATAAAATGATTTTTTTGCGTCAATTACATTAAAAATGCTTCATTAGAGTTTTAAAATGTGACAAATTCTACATCAAGAACTTCCATTCTTAGTTACTCTGCCATCAGTTAAAAAAGCCCAATGATACTTCTCGACAATAAATTAAATAACCAATTTAAAAACTTTGAATTTTTAATCAAATTTGTTTTAAGAAAAGGCTTAATCTTTTGACTACTAACGTAACATATACATCCCACTAACCTTTTAAAATTAGTTTAAGTAATTATGAATAAAAGTAGGTTAAGACAGATGGTATATTTGATTATCATGTAACAAAGCATCTTAGAAAAATTTTGAAAAAAAATTTAGGCATATTTGTCTAATGCAGGAGCTATTCATTTTTTTACGCGATTGCAGAGAAAAAGATTTTAACAATTCATAATAAAAGAGTTATTTTAATATATTTCTGTGCAGAAAAGAAGAAAATGTCGGAATATTGATAAATAAAACAATCTTTTACAGTCATAGGACTTCGAATAGAAATATAACAAAACAAAAATAATCCACTTTTTGTTACTACTACTTTTTTCCACTACTACTAGTAATTTTCTGCATCAGCTTTAGATAGATAGTCGACGCAATACTTTTTTGTTCCATAAATAATTCTAGAAAATTAACTTCCAATCTAAAAGCTTTCATTCCGTTTATTAAAAAGGACAGCTCTTCTCGCCTACGTGGTCACTTTTTTAAAGTACAACGCATTATTAATTAGCGAGATTTACCACACTGGGTGATTTAATTAATCCGATCTCGCCAAATGGTCATTCTTTATTCTTGGACAGTGGCCACAGTTCGCAGATGGCGCTCGTACAAGATGACCGTAACAAAATGCAAGGTAATGTGTACCTCTGGGATACCATGGTTACGCAGTTTTTCCTTTGATGTCAACTGCAACCGAATCAGTCGATAGCTTTCTGCTTCACTTAAATTAGAGCGGCGTGACCCCCTCCCTCCCCCACTCCCTTTACATCTTTTTTATTTCGAGGTGCTACTTTTAGAAATGGAACGCTTTTGACACTCGTACTTTAGTAATTAGAATGTCTTTAAAGTGCCCTGAAAAGTTTTTTTCATAGAAAAATATATCGTATATCGTAAGCAAGGCAGTGAATAAAACCAGTATTTAACGTATTTTCATAATGATGTGGGTGATAATAGGATTTCATTTTGCGGCTTGTTAATATTTTTATTACATTTTTTTCAACACCTTCTATGATTTTATTGAATTTTTTTTTAACAGTGGAAATCGTTAAAGTAGAAATTTAAATCAGATAACTTTTATTCTTTCAATGAGAGCATAAAATTTAAAATTATTTTTTATTTTCTGTGTCATTAAAATGAATCTTTGTGTGAAAATCCTTCATTTCATTCGAAATAATCAACACTTTCCTAAAACTGAAATGATGTTTATCACTAGCTTTTAATAGAAATGAATGTAATTTTTCTTGTTTGTAACTATTATGAAAAACATTAAATTCAGATTTTTAGGTAAAAAACTAAATAATAAATGTAATATCTCTAACAACACTTTCTAATCTTTCTAGCAAAATTGATGTTAACACATTAAAGGCGGGGGATCTTGACGATAGTATACTAGGTAACGTGGATTAAATCGTAGTACCACGACTCCCGCCTTTGATATGTTAATATTCGAACATTCATACTTGTAAGTAAAGATGGTAAAAAATTGGTTTTGGGTATCACTTATTTGGAAGTTATTGAATAAGAAATTGACACCTCAATTAAAATTTAAATAAAAAACGGCAATTAAAATGTTTTAAGTAAAGTTTTTGTGTGTACAATTAGAAAAAAGTTACTTAAACAATTTTGAAAATATAATTTGCAAATTTACAATTTTGGTATTAGCAAAATTTGATAGCTGTAGATCCAATTGTTTGCTGTGAAAAGCATTTGGGACAATTTTTGCATCACATATATGGCATCATTCAATTTCCAGATAGTAGCTTGTAAATAGCTTTATGTTAAATTTGAAAAAGTAACCATTTTCATTGAGCACTTTGTAGAAAATATGTAACTGCATGTCAAATTTAGTAGCTCTAGATACAATGATATGCTCGGTAGATATGTTACCATACTGCCAAATAAAGAAAATTAATTGATATCCAAAAACTTAATCCCCAATTCAAATTCAATTCACTATCTTTGAACCCTTTTAGATGCCATCATTTTAAATGCGCCTATGATGCGTTCGAATAAATCCTCCCATCATTTTGATCTACCAATAAACTCCCCACAATTATATGATGTGTTTATAAGATGTTGAAATTCAGTGGATAAACATGTCACAGACAGTTACGGATAGCTACTATTAACTATTAGTTCAAATCAGCCTTCGCGAGTCCTTTTACAAGTAATCGTGTTAAAACATCAATGTTACTTACAAGCAAGTCTTTCACTATCATTTAGTTGTATCTATCCAAATGAAAATCACAGCCGACAAATTTCAACTGTATTTATTAGCAAATAATTCTTGAATTCAGCATTTTAAAACACCGGTCACACATACACACACACAAATAAATCCCTTAGCAACTATATTCCTAGATACAAAAAATCAATAGACAGACAGATAGACGTACCAAAGACTGATTATAATATTTGTTTTTATTTGCAAATAACTCTTGCATTCAGCATTTGGAAACACTGGTCACGCATATATACACACACACAGATAAACCCTCCTCAACTATGTTCCCAAATAAACTCCACAGACAGACAGATAGACGTACCATA
>JAPMOQ010010593.1:1413800-1430009 GCA_026543055.1 Argiope trifasciata | reverse complement strand
CATTACATACATTTTACATACATACATTACATACATTTTACATACATTCATACATTTTGCATACATGTTACATACATACTTTACTTACATTTTACATACAAACATTGCCTACTTTACATACATTATGGTGTTTCGATTTTTATTTGATTTATAATCTTTTTACAGATGTAAATGAACGTTACTCAAGAAATATGAAATATTTCATAAGTATATATATATATATATATATGGTGGTCGTGATGACCAAGCAATAATAAGTACATATAATATTTTCATATTTTAGAGTTTAATGGGTGACAATGAAAGGTTAATGGTGAAAAAATGATAATGACGAATTAACAGGATGGAATGGATAATCAAGTTTGACTTTTAGAAATGAATCGTGATTTCGTCTTTGTCTTTTCACATACGGTTTCGTCTATTTTAGCACGTCGTAACCATCTTACCTCGTCTAAGCATGACCTAGACTTTTCTCACGTTCTCTTCACCAGAGGGCTACTTAGTGGCTGGAAGTGAGGTCACAGGCGTCGCTGAATGGCGTGAAGTGATATACCTGACACCACACACACATATATATACACAAAGAGAGATGTGTAAACATATTTTAGCAATTGTGTGGCCAAATAGAAGAAACTTTTGAAATTTTAAAAATTGCTTTATGTCATCACGGAGAAAATATTATGAGCAAAAATGAAGTGATAAGAACTATCAATATACAGCGCGACAAAAGAGAAATAAAGCAAAAACAAAACCAGGAATTTTCCCTTCAGTGGTTTGTATTATGAGGTGTTGATAATGATTTGTTTGATACGTGTAGTCTGCGGTCCGTTCACAAGCTATAGAAAACCAGAAGGGCGAGAAATTTTTAATTTAAATTATTTTACAATGGGATTTTTGTAAGGATTTCTTTGACGCATTTAATCTTAAGAAAATGTATTTTAAGTATATTTAAAAAAAGGAAGTTGTTAGCATTAAAGATATTTGTCCCTTCATTCCGAGTGTGAGAAAATGTTGAATTCGGTAGTTTTATTTAGTGCGTTTTGAATTGATTTAATAATAAGGTGGGAAATCAATCAGCAAATACGAGAACTTTTTAGATTGAAGTTAATATGGGCTAAATTAGGATAATATTAATTAGGATTTAAATTAGATTAAGAGATATTATTATGTGCGTGTGTAATATAGTACCTTTTATGCGAATTTTTAAATGCGAATTTTTCAGCAATTGCAATATTTAGTATATTTTGTATACAAATAGAGAAAAAAAGAAGTTGAAATACAGAAAAGAAGCTTTTTTCTTGTTAGATGAAGCTGTCTGTCGTTCTGTCCCCCCCCCCTTCCGTGATATCATGATGAATAAAACTGAAAATCAACAAAACGAAAACCCCATTTTCGCTCGCATCAGACCCAATATTTTATACTTATTTGTTTTATACTATTCGACTGTTTCGATTTTCCACCAATTCAAGTTATTTACTTCCAACTTTAAAGCTTATTTCTTCTCTCTGATTTTTTTTTCGTTGCTATTTTCTCACTCAGGTTATTTTTTAAAGGATAAAAATCGAGAAATAAGCCTTAAGAACTCGAAAGATTGCGATTTAGATGCAATCTGACTGTGCCACGATGCTGTTCAATCTTATTTTATATATATATATATATAAATACCCAGTCTTTATTTTTAAATTATTTTTTTCTTTAAAGTATTACTGTTGACTTTCGAAGGATTAGGAATCGTATTTTATCGCCGATTTTCGAGGGCTTATAGTAGAGGGCATTCAGTCTTTCGGTCTCACCCCCCATTCATCCCTGTTGCAGGGTGGTGAAGTAAACTGACGTTGGGGTTATTGCGGAAATAAATTAACTGAGCCGTTATACCCGGGGTCTCGGAAATCTTGAAGCAAATTGAAAGTTTGGAAAAAAGATTCTTTTAAATAAGGATGAATACGACGGTTCAAGTTAAGACATGAGCGTAACCATGGCGACAGACAAGGAATATCATAATATACGATCTGTACATTTTGTTGTTGTTATTATTTATGATTTTAAAGTTATGACCCAATAAAAATTGCAAATATTAGTTCTTTAGTTCGTATATATCTCCTAAATGGGTAGAAAAATCGTGATTGAATGTTTAATAAAAAGAATTAAATATTTGGGGGGAAATTCCTTGAAAAATAATAAAACACAAAATATGTTTTGCGTGTTTTTATTAGTGTATTAAAAATAGGAAATAATAAATTTTTGATAAATTATGACAGTATATAAAATAAAAACAAACAAATATTCATTTTTATATATTAGATTGGTGTATTCTTTTAGAATTGTCAAACTTGTGTTAAAGAAAGAAACTATTGTATCTCGTGACTCGTTTAATATTCGTTCATAATTCCCAAATTTAATTTTAGAAAATGTGATAATTTTTGAAAATTAAGATGGAGCAAAATTATTTGTTCTACAATATTTTTTGTGGTTATTGCGAAAAATGCTAAAATTTAAAACTCTCAAGGTTGGTATCCCCAAAATTTAACCCTTAACGGTATTGGTTTTTTTTTTATTTTATTTAATTAGTTGGTACTTTCCATTTCGAGAATTTGTTCTGATATTGATTTATCTAAAAATCCATGGAATATTTGAGGTATTTGTGGGTTATATTTTATTTCTTGTAAATGATTATATGGCATCTTTGTAAGTTTTTAAATTTAACAAATTACAATTCAATGCTCGTATAAAGCGTTACCACGATCAATAAGGAATTTCATCGTTCTTATCGTAGATATTAATGATGTCATAAAGTTTCAAATTCCTGGAACAAATCGTATTTCTTTATTTAAAACAATTATTCCATAAACTGATAAGTCAGAAGAGTAAAAAAATGGAGATACTTATTTTACAAACATATACCTCGTTAAGAAATAAAAATAGTAATAATTTAAAATTCCTGAAGTAATGGATTTATTATCTTTTGATAATGATTTTTTTTCCCTTCTATCTACTAAACAGGACCCCGCTCATCATAATTATTGTGTTCCATAAAATATGGCGTAGAAATGCTACAAGGGGAAAGAAAAGAAAGAAAGAAGTTTTTATTTTCATCTTCATTTTTTTAATTTTATAGAAAAAGAATAAAAACAAGTTGAAAAGGAAACGCTCTTTTTCTACTTTTAATTACATTGGAATCCTCATTATTTATCCTAATGACTAAAAATGATGTTAGGCAGACGAAATGCAATTAACAAACGGACTTTTTCTAGGCAGAACACAAAGTTGCCCTAACGAATGATGAAATTAAAGCATAATGAAAAGGAATAAAGAAACGGAATTAGTGTATTTGCATTTTATCAATGCGCATTCAATGTGAGCGCTCTTTTTGCGCGAAAAGGCATGTACGGTACCTTAAAAATTGTTCATTAAAATGTCTGACCTGTGTTCAGACGCCTATTCAACCATGAAAAGGGTGTTAAAAGTAAAAGAAAATTTAATTTACTTCATTAACCTTTTATACCACCGACTTAGAATTCGAAATGGTATTGAATAGAAAGTTTTCTAGAAATGTTCTACTTTTTTTTATCATCTTAAGAGTTAGACATTTGCTTTAACCGGATTAGCATTTTATAATAATACTAGCTAGTACCCGACGCGTTGCCGCTGCTGAAAATAATTAATGATAAGTGCAATCAATCAATAATTTTGCAATGTTTTGCAATATTCATTTTTATGTATTAGATTCATTTATTCTTTTAGAACTGTCAAACCGCGTTCGTTCAGAATGTTCATGCAAGAAACTATTTATTGTATCTCGTTATTCGTTTAATTTTCGTTCAGAATTTTAGAAAATGTGATATTTTCTTTTAAAATTGAAGCAATTCTAATATTGAATTCTCATGTATTGTTGTTTTTTTATTGCAACTATTAAATTTCGATAAATGGATGCATGCATACAAGCAAAACAGTTATGCGGTTAACTGGAAGCAGCTTACTAAATTTGATCTGTTTTTTTATTATTTCGTCTCGGGAAATTGCGTCTCATGTACTGAAAAGGAAAAAAACTAATCGAGACTTTCTTGTATTCACATAGACTTGATTAAAAGTTAATTTGAATTATCAAGGCTAATTTAAGTCACATAGACTTGATTAATATAAGAAAATTAACATTGAAAACAGATCTTCTGCACTTTATTGAAATCATCTTATTAAATTTAAATTATTCTTTTTATTTCGCTTCAAAATTTATGACTTGATTGTCTGTGTGAATTCTATAGTATAGCTTGTTAGCCTAAGTGAATTCAACTGCATAGCTTCAATAGTTAAACTTGATAGCCTATGTGAATTCCCCAGTAGAGCTTTGATAACATATATGAATTCAATTATAGAACGTGATAGTCTATGTGAATTCAATTACAGAACTTGATAGTCTATGTGAATTCAATTAAAGCATACAAAACAATAGCATAACTTTGATATTAAAACTGGATGCTCTATGTGAATTCAATAACATAGCTTCAACAGTAGATCTTGTTATCCTATGTGAGTTCAATAGCATAGCTTCAAAAGTAGATCTTGTTATCCAATGTGAATTCAATAGCATAGCTTCAACAGCAGATCTTGTTATCCTATGTGAATTCAATAGCATAGCTTCAATAGTAAAGCGTGAAAGTCTTTGAGAATTCAGTGGTATAGATTTGATACATAGGCTTGATTAAAAGTTAATATGTTTCCTCAAGGCTAATTTAATTGACATAGCTTGAATCACGTAAGAAAATTAACTTTTAATTTATTGAAAACATGTAATCTCCATCTTATTGAAATCAGTTTATTAAATTTGAATTATGATTGGTTTCTCTTCAGCAGTTATGGCTTGATATCCTATGTGGATTCAACAGTAGAGCTTGATAACCTATGTGAATTAAATAGTAGAGCTTGATAGCCTATGTGAATTCAAAAGAAGAGCTTCATAGCCTATGTGAATTCAATAGAATAGCTTCAACCGCAGAGCTTGATATCCTACTTGAATTCAATAATTCAACATAGCATTAAATTTATTTAATCAAGGCTAATTTAATTCATATAGGCTTGATTAACTTTAAATTTATTGAAAACAGCTCATTTCCATTATTACTGAAATCAGCATATTAAATTTGAAATTTTTTTATTCCTCCTCAATAGTATGGAGCAAAAATGCATAATTCTTTCAAGATATCGTGCACCAAAAAAAGAGAAACTAATCGAGGATCTTTTGCATTCACATAGGCTTGATTAAACGGACGAATTCGGTTCCCCTATCTGGTGGAGTGACTGAAACCGTCCGCTTCTTTTTTGGCATTTTTCAACGGGAGATCAACTACCATGACGGTTAATCTAAAACTCCCATAATGCCTCGGGCAACAGTCATTTCACCGAAGATTAAAGAGCCACTGCAGCAGCATTTCTCCGATATTGCTTCAAGAGAGAGAATGGGTAAGCGAGCGAGAGAGAGGTCTTTTAAAAGTCAACGGAATAAACCTTTTGAAGTCAGACCACAACCTCGTTTGATGCGAGATAAATTTTCTTACCGAAAATCTCTTTTCTAGAAGGGCTTGAAATTGAATCTTTGTGAAACTTCCATAATAACCCTCTCTCTCCCAGGGCTTTGCAAGGGCGCGGATCGGGTAAATTATCCGCAAGATGATTAGGAAAACCATAAAAGTCAGCAGAAAATTTTCCATCTGAACTTAAATCTGGAGCGAAACGAAGTTCTGAGTTCGAAATCGTTTTCTCTTAACCATGCCAGTTTCCTCTTAATTAAAGTAGTTGTTCGAAAAGTTTCAGGCAGAACTTTTGGGTTTGGGTTTTCCCCCCGTTTTCGTCCTGTTTGCATTTTGGGGATGTGCAATTATTTTCCAGGCTGCCTGTTGAGACCCGACGTGAACTTCTTACATTTTCATTCCGGCTGGAACTTTTTAAAACAATTGTTTGGTGATCTTGTCTGTAATCCTGTCTCTGTCTCTTTTAGAATGGGAGTTTGCTTTTCTGGAAGGTACTTTACAGGATTAAAGACCGAATACAAAAGCAGCGACTTTTGACTAATTGCACCTTACGCGGTTTAATTTCTTAACAGCCTCAGGAAACTAACTATCTTCAATATAAATAAAAATGAATGTATGTCTCCTATGCGCTGCCGTACCGCTCAACCGATTAACACATAAAAGGCGGGAGTCGTACTACGATTTGATCCGCTTAACCTAGTATACTTTCATCAAGACCCTCTGCCTTTAATACGTTAAGATAAAATTTTGACTACCTACACTTACGGGATGATTATAGGCATATTAAAATTATGTATCTAATATGTAAAAAATATTTTCGGATCTATTTACCGCATCTATTAACCAATGATTAATCACCAAATAACTCGGCAATTAGACACAACAGATTCATTAAAGATGCTAAATTGAAGCTAGACGTTAGTATTTAGTAGCTATTGTATGTAAATGCATTGTAATTCTTTTTCTGACGTAATAGTTTTATTAGAGAATGTGCCAGGAAGTTTTACGGGTACCAATCCTATAGGTTAGAAATTTTCAATAAATATTTAATAAAATTTCAGCGTTTTTTGCAGTAACTTCCGAAAATATTATAGTAGAAATAATTTTGCGCTACTTTAGTTCTCAAAAAATTATTTTTTTCAACTATAATAAACATTTTATGGTATAAATATATTTCCTATGTTTAATCAATTTTAAAAGATAATATTTTAATCGCATTTTCTAATATTGAGAATTTTGAATGAATATTAAATGAATCACGAGACACAATGAATAGTTTCTTTCATTACCATTCTGAAAATATCACCCAGTTTTATAATTCTAAAAGAATACTCAAATCTAATACATAAAAATGAATATTTGTTTGTAGAATATAATAATAAGAATAGAATAAATACTATGTATGCTTTTCCTTTATATATCGTTTAATTTTAATGAATGTATTCACTGTCTATTAGAAAATAAGTATCATTCGGTAACTATTCCGAATTACAATCATATTTCCAAGATTATTTCTTCTGCGGCAGCAACGCCCCGGATACCAGCTAGTTGTTTTGTATGGATATACCAAAGTTTAGATTTAGTTTGATTAACGTCATGGTTTTAAATTACGTAATTATAGACTTTTAGTCAAACCATAGTCAAATTAGATAATCATTTCCAGAAGTCGTAAATTAACAGCACACACACTATCCTTCCACCCCTGTGACATTGCAGCTATACTTAAAATGTGTTAACCACTCAATTGTTCCAGTCGATTGATTTATTTCAGTAGTTATTTGTTTTACTGAATTTTTAATTTCATTTAGTTTAATTAAATACTATTCTTGGAGGACTTACATCGTAAATCTAGTTGTAATCTTAATCATCGTAAATAGCGATTACGATATCTGAACTCGCCTATCTGCTGAAACTTTTGTACCATCCCATCAGGAAGAGGTTTACCGTATGAATGACAAATTTTTACATTGCAAATATTAGTGATTTTGTGCCAAATTAATTCTTCTGGCTTCCAATTATACAAAAATGTGAATCAATTCCAACACTATCTTGAGAAATGTAGAAATCTATTTCAGCGTGTCTTTTCACATCGCCAAAGTAGCTAGCATCGCCAAGTCACCAAAATAAGAACAGGGCCGAAAAAAAATAAGCAAAGGATCGTTAAAAATTCTGATAAAAATTTTTATAATAACAAAATTTCCCTTTTAGTAGTAAATTCAAACGATGCATTAAAGTAGATTTGAACCCAACAAAATTATTGCACATCTAATTGGCAGCTTAGACAGATACATCCAGCAAAATGGGCAACTTTTTGGCACCTTATTATCATTTCCTTCGGAAAAGCCATTGAAAAGTCCCACAAAATATGCGCCAAAATGCTTGGGAATCTATTTCCAAAGATCCTCTCTCTAGTTCTCTCTCAAATCTTAACGCTGATTGGGAAATCCAGCGAATAGCACCATCTATGCTGTCTTATATCTCGTATTTTGTACATGGATCGTACATTGTTACTCCGACGATCACAAATCTGCCACTATGTGCTGCTATCTCATGTTATGAACATGGATGCTTGAGTTATTTTCTCAATTGCACCCCGCGTTATGTTGGTGTCCAGAAATCACTGCCTGCGCGTGTCCTTGCCACACATTGATTGTTTGCCATCTGCTTACACCCATAAAATGCCTCCACCGCAGGGTCTGGGGAAGGGAGAGGACCCATAATAACGATAATTGGCCATACTTTTCGGAGAACGTGATAACGAAGGGATAAGAGAGAAGAAATGTCAGATGGGTTAGGAAGTAATGGAGCTTACTGCGGATTTAGGGTTTCTTGTTTCAGCCTTTTCTTTTTTTTTGTGGTAATAACGAAGCTATGTCTGGACAATTTCAGTGTTATCTCAGAGGGAATTTGTTTGATTTCTTGAATTTAATAAGCTGTTAGTGAGAGTGATAGGCACTGAAAAAACGAGTAAGATTCGACATGGTTATATAGCACAAATCATCCGAGTATTTACGTTGTAGAGAGGAAATTAGTACTGGAGGATAGGAACGCTGACTTGCGATGGAACATATTCTAATTTCGAGGATCGCAACATTTTATACCAGAAGTATTTCCCTAAAGATTTGTTGTGAAACTCGCCTGTCAATCTGTGATGAAGATAACTAAAGAAAACTTTGAGTTCAATGTATGGTATATACACCAAATTTTCATATTTTTATCGAGTTTTGAATAAAAAATCTGTGCTAGGGATGTCCATCTATTTGACTGTTCGAATGTAAGTTAACACGATGAAACAAGTATGAAATTAATAAAGATATATGAATTGAATTTAGTATACGGATTTAATATCTACAGTGCAGACGCCCTTCAAACTTTGAGCCAAATCCATGAAGAGTTCGATTCCCGGATCTACTGATGTCAGAGATTAATCGCCAAAAGATGACAAGACTGGTCCAGTAAAAATGTTAAATTCATGCCAAAAGTTAATATTTCGTAACTATTGTACACCAACATCCTGTAAGGCGTTTTCTGGCATGACAAATTTCTTAGAGAATATGCAAGAAATTTGTGACGTTACCGCTTTTTCTGAATATTTGCAGGTGATCTACTTCCACAATTTAATAGTGACAAGTAATATATAAATGCATACCACATATCAAATACATTCACACGGACAGACTTAATTAGAAGGAATGAGACATAATTTTCACTATCATAAAGATATTAAACGTGATGATTTGCGTCTTTATGCATTCAGTATATGAGAGAGTAAAAATGAAATATTATATTACTTCTTCAAACTGGATATAAATAGTTTATAAATATTTTATAAAATATCTTTTCTAAGTGAATAGAAAAATAATCATGAGCCACAAAAACTCTTCGTGATTCTGGAATATCAATAAAACATTAATTTCCCATAAAAGAATCATAAATGTATTCATAAAATACCAAAAAATGTGATTTTCGATCTAATTTAATCAAAAACAAAT
The DNA here is from genome assembly GCA_026543055.1 of Argiope trifasciata. Lineage (NCBI taxonomy): Eukaryota > Metazoa > Arthropoda > Arachnida > Araneae > Araneidae > Argiope > Argiope trifasciata. The sequence continues at coordinate 1,420,495 of JAPMOQ010010593.1, read as the reverse complement.
GTGGTTGGTTCATGAACAACCAATCATGTTTGAGATAAGTGCCAGTTGGAATCTCGCCATAATGTTAACTGTTTCCACGAGGAGGTGATTTTAGTTAATTAGATCTTGCGGGCCTCCTTCATTATTAAGAGGAAGGTCGTTTCTTAATGATGGTTTACTCATGCGCTAAAACATCATGCTTAAAATTTCTAATGCATTTCCTAAAAATTACCTTTAATAAAAGGGTTGGCTTTATATAATTAATTTTCATAACCTTCGGCGTATTTTTAAATATTGCGGAACTAGTTATTACAGTAAATTTGCTAAAAGCAATTTATTTTCTTCTTCTTTTTCATTATTTATGTGTTTTTATTCCTGATTACTGAGTTTTTAATCGACAAAAAAAATCCCATTTCAATGTTTTAATGGATTTAACGGGCATCCTTTAATAATAATTTTAAAAAAAATAACAGAACTACCCTCTTGTGTTTGTATATAGAACATTCTGTAATCGTCTGAAAATTCGAACCCAAGATTTTGAAGACTTTCCAATTGGGAGCGGTGGTCTGGTGCTAAGGTCTCGTCTTCAGGACTGTAGGGTACCATGTTCGAGACCTGATTCTACGGAATTACCGGCGTGTAAAAAGACCTTTCGCACGTTAAACTTATCGAGGCTAAATGTTCACCAGTTAGAGTAATACGAAACTTGGAGTAGATGCTGCCTGTGCAGACGTCTTTCTCGTCATCTGACCACGGTTCATAGCTATGAGGTTCGTTCTAAAATATCTCTAATGTTGATTTTAAACGGGACTTTAATAAAACTAAAAATAACGACTCTCTACAGTTTAGACCTTCCTAAGTTCGAAAAATACATGTTTAAAAAAATACATGAAAATACATGAAATTTGGTATAAATACATGAAATATAATAATGATAAAAATGCATGAAATTTGGTATATGGTCTTTACACCTAATTTTTAGATCATAAAATTCTGAGCGAAATTCATTCAAAGGCTATCCGATTATAAGTTGATGCAAAAATGACAAGAACTAATGGATGAAATTTAACTCACAATTTAAACATCTGAAGTGCAAATGTGTTCCAAATATGAGACATTATTGAACATTCGAAACATTACATGGTTTTTTCCCTATATGCCATTTAAATATGTGCAGTTTTTGCTGCTTTTCAGAGCTATTCTATGTTCAGTTTTTGTCTGCTTTTTAGAGCTATTCTGTTCAGTTTTTGCTACTTTTTAGAGCTATTCTATGTAAGTTTTTGTTGATTTTTAGAGCTTTTCTATGTGCAGTTTTTGCTTTTCAGAGCTATTCAATTTGCAGCTTTTGCTTCTTTTCAGAGCTATTCTATATGCACTTTTTTCTGCTTTTCAGAGCTAATCTATATGCAGTTTTTGCTGCTTTTCAAAGCTTTTCTATGTGCAGTCTGTGTCTCACCTACGTGTTCATTCGTTTCATCTATTTTTTTACCCTTTTGTTTTAATTTTTTTTAAATTCACCACATATAATAGCAATCATGCGAAATTAAAAACAAGTATATTAAAGTTCTAAAAACAATTTCTGGTGGTTTATACCTATACAATTTCATTGGATGAACCGCTATTTTATATTACCGAAGACCAATCACGTCGCAGCATCCTGCAACCGAAAGTGCTACACATCTTTTCTATTTTCTTGACTCTTCCGACAACGTTCTGAAGCGGGAATTCTTCCTTTTTTTTTTTGTTTAATCATTTTTATGAGCCATACTCGCAATTTTATCATTTCTGGTATTCGAACCCTGCAGCGAACCTGCAGCTTTGCTTTTTTTAGGTTACTATAAAATACCTGACTATATGATTATAAGAGAGAAAGAGGAGAAAAAAAAATGTGCACTTGGGCAATCAACTTGAGTGCTAGCTGCTGTGCACTTTTTTGCTTGAGAGAGAACAACACAGAATTCTGTTAACAATGGCATTGTTTATTTTTAAGAGGTACTAAAATTTCAAGAACAAGGCGGAAGTTTCACCACCTTAATGCATTGAATAGTGTAAGAGAATAAGGAGAAAAAAAACATGTTTGCTTCAGGTATTCGGTTTAACTGCGTCAAAGATGCGCGACGTCTTGCAAAGGCCATAAAGAGATTTTTCATCCCCAGTAGTAAAGATCATTTTTTTTTTTTTCAAATTTATTTTCGAACTGTTGACTGAGAATGTCAAAGTCGTAACTTCCGATCTTGCAAGACATTAAAAATTGACATTATGTGGATTAAAAATGTTCAACATGTTGCGGAAATATAGCACAGCTTTTTTAAAAAGGATTAGATAAAATTTTAAGAGAGATTCACTTTTTGGAAAAGGATACTAAAATCTGATGGCCCTACACGACGCTATAATTTAATGTTGTATATAATATCATTTGCAACCAGTGGGTGTAGTCTCCTTAAAACTTTTTTGCATGCTGTCTAATAAAGGAACATGTGTAACAAGTTTTAACTAACAACAAATACAAAAAAAAAGCCAGCACCTATTTGAATCATTATATCCAAAAAAACCCTTACTACATACATACCGATTAGAGTGCAAGCTTTGACAAGAACTATGATTGGGTCCAAACGCCCATCACTAACTTCTCTTGCAAAGGGTTTATCCATTTTCGGTAGGAAATAGCCACCAGGACGGCATTAGCCAACAAAGTATGCTCCAAATTTGAGTTTCCCCCTGGAGTAGGAAAAATAAGCAAAATAAAGATGCCCAGGTCACTAGGGAAAATTTCACGAAGTTTAATTCTCTGTTGGTAATTGAGGATAAATAACCTTAGAGATATTACCAACCAAGTACGACCAAATCTCCAGCAGAAAGCACATCTCGTCTTCGGTAAGGAATAGCCTACTTCATATAATTTTTGTAGCCACCAGGACGGAGGGAACCAACAAAGTATGCCGGACGCTTCTCATCTTCAAATTTGAGCCTCCCCTGGAGTGGGGATAACAAACAAAATGAAGATGCCCAGGTCACTAGTCTGAGAAAATTTCTCGAAGAATAATGAATTTATGTTATTTTTTTTTTATTTATTGCTACTCGGAGGCTTAATATCGTCTTTTCTGCAGTATTGTTAAACTTTCTTAGTTACTATTGCAATTGGGAACAAAAAAGGGGATATTACCAACCAAGCAAAAGCAAATCTCTCGCAAGAAGATCATCTCGTCTTCGGTATTGAGTAGCCTACTTCATATCATTTTTGTAGCCACTAGGACGGAGAGAACCAACATAGTATGCAGGACGCTTCTCATCCCCAAATTTGAGTTGCCCCTTGGAATGGGGATAACAAGCAAAATGAAGATGCCCAGGTCCCACGTCTGAGGAAATTTGACGAAGAATAACGAATTGGTGTTTTTTTTAAATTTATTGATACTAGAAAGCGTAATAGTGTCTTTTCTCTGATATTGTTAAACTTTCTTAGTTGCTGATGGAAATTGGAACAAATAACCTTAGGGATATTACCAACCAATTATAACCTAAATCTCTCTCGCAGGAGGTACATCCCATCTTTGGTAGAGAGTAGTCTTCTTAACACCATTTTTGTAACCACCAGGAAGGAGAAAACCAACAAACATATCGGACTCTTCTCAACCGCAAATCTGAGGGGGCTCTGATGTGTTAACAAACAAAATAAAGATGCCTAGGTCATTAGTTTCAGGAAATGTCAAGTCTATGTTTATTTTGAAAGTTTTTTGAAAGTAGAAGGCCCATTGGTATTTTTTCTCTTGTACAAATGAACTTCCTTAGTCACTGATATTTATTTGGGATGTATAATTTTTATTGCTGACGAACTTATTTTAAAGATTTTTCTGATTTTAAGACTATGCTATGTGTAACACAATAATATGGCAGCTTGTTGAACATCGATGCTAGTGATTGGAAGATTACCAGATCGATATTTGATTCAATCAGGAATCTTCGATTGATGTTATCCTTGGTGTAGATTATATCTATTATTATTCTTCTCGCGTTTTCTTATTGTTGCTGCGTAAAAATTGGGTAGGTCGATTGTGTCTTCAATTGTCGTTGCTGTTGTTACTTCTGGCACTTTACGAGTCCTCTGATAGAAAGCTGTAAGTGATTAAAGCCTAAATTAGTGTCTCTTGTTTTTTCAGTAGTGCCAACTAGGGCCAAGAGTACGACTTAGCTACTTCATACTTCACACATTCTCTTGCACAACCCCTTTTTACAGGGAGCACATTCACACTACTCACAGATAGAACACAGAATGAAAACCATGCCTATACCGGGACTCGAATCCAAACGCCCAGATCACGGGGAAGACACGCTATCCCTATGCCATGACGCCGGCTCAATTGTCTTCCTGGTTACATATTCATAGTTTATTATAAGGGGACATTTTTTTAAAACAGCATCATGTACCATCAGAGAACTACGTAAATCAAACAAACAACCGAACCGGTTTTACAGAAATAATATTATTCAATAAATCACATTTTTATCTCAGTAAAAACTTTTTTGAATCTGTCTTGAATCAGATATTCCTTCGTTTCGCTGTGGATAAATCTCTTCATTCTCTTAATTTATATTCCATAAGAAATCTTCCATTCCTTTGTTAGCCACTTTTTCATTTTTTTAGGCACTGCATCATTTTTAATACCTAGATTTCCAATATCTACTAAAGGTAAATCATTTTAAAATATTAAATATATATATTCCATCAAAAAATATATTTTGACGAATACACTATAAATTTCTCTCTCTTCTTTGGTCAAGGAACAAAAAATTTAGCATTCATTGTTTTCTAAAGAGATTCATCGATGGTAAATTGCAATAAAACAACTGTCAACTTGTACAGTCTGCAAGTACACAGCAAATGGTGTATTTCTAATATATAAATAACCAAATTTTCTTTTATAGACTGGAAGAAATAACTAATGTATTGATAAGAAATACGCATATAATAGAGTCTGTAACATTCATCCATAGACTTCTATTTTATGAATGAATGCTTAAGTGAATGTATTGGAATATATTTCGTCATTTTTCAAGTGAACAAAAAGAGCCTTTTAAATTACAAAAGGTGACAACCCAACTGCACATAAACAGTTTCGCCCATTCGGTACACGTTAAATATAATGAAAAAAAAATGTCTTTCCATCTAAATAACAAATAAATGTTCTTGTGGATTAATTGAAAAGTGGTTTAGAAAGTGGACAAACTGCTGAAATTTTCACCATCATTAGAAGAGGATGATGATATATTCTATGTCCGTATTCTCTATCCAGTCTTCGTCTCATATTGTTGATATAACATTTGATCCATAATAGACTCATAAACTAGACAGATAAGTGCCAGTTGGAACTTTTGTCAGCAATTCGTCAGAATAAAACCGAATTGTCAACAATTCGGTTTTATCAATACTTATTCAAATCCTGGTGGAAAATTTCCTGACAATTATGATGAATTTTCTACTTCGTATATGAGAAATTAAATAATGAAATTTCATATATTTGCATGCTTATGTGATAATGATAGGGGCATTTTTGGTGGATAATGTTAGTTGTATTTTACAGGGAAAGAGGACAGAGAGCCATCCAAAATCGTTTGACAAAATGTTTTGAAATACAGTTTCTAAATTTTCGTACACATGAAAACGCTCTCCATTATTTTAATGTATAATTTTGCAAACCTGCAGTTTCTCTTATACAGTTCAAGTTGATCCGTATGAGCGAATGTTATATCTGCTTATCTAAATAATAAGATTTAGAACTAGGTAAATACTTGGTTTTGCAATATGAGGTACAGATTGATACTCATTTGGAATTATACTTTTGTCCCAAATGTCTTCTGTAACCGATTGTTTCTCCTTCAGAATATAACCGCATCGGTTATCGCAGTTGCGCCAAGACTAGCAGCTGATATTCATATTAATATGATTCCAAATTAGGCTATCGTATATTTGGAAGAGGTATTGAGGACAAAGTGCTGGTGGCCTTGGTTGATTGACGGATGGATGAGAAGAGCAATGGAAAATTTTAAATGATAGAATATATGAGTAGGTTAGTATTCTTCATTGGCTTACGCTGGAAAATCTCCTGTCCTATTCATAAGAGTCGGCATTTCCAGACAGCTGCTCATAACCTATTAACGCCTTATATTATTCAAAACCACCAGATTTCGGGATGGGAATTATTTAGAGGATTTCGACTGTTCGCATCTGGTCATTAGACCACAGGTTTCACTCCTACAATGACATTTGAAGTTCATTGTGGAGATGAGACCTGTAGCTTCTTCAAATGAATAATCCAATATCTGGATGCCGGGTGGTCCCTTTATGAAGGAATATTGCTGGCGCGTGTTCCAGTGGTCAATTGCTAGGACTGACCCCTGGACGATTAGAGATTAAGTAGGTGAACATTCGACTGATAAAGAGCAGGTTTTGCTTTTGAAGAAAAAAAGAGACTGTTGAATTGCGGACTGCGGCATTTGGACACTCCACCCTTGTAGCGGTTCTGGCAAACACCCTGTTAAGATATTGTGGTGTTTTTCTCCGAATTAATGGAGAACTATTTCCATGAACTTTATTCACGATAACCCTTCAACTAGTGTAAATAGCAAATATTTAACCTAGATTAGAAAAAATAGTTATATATATATATATATATATATATATATATATATATACACTGAAATGACAAAAGTCATGGGATGAC
>JAPMOQ010010593.1:1314641-1406609 GCA_026543055.1 Argiope trifasciata | reverse complement strand
GCACTTCAAGATCTATATTACAATACATGTGAGCTGTGGTCACAATGTGCTATAACATTCGTATCCGATAAATACTCTATCTTATGTTCGAGTAGCATATACACAGGCGCCTCTTTCCAGACAAAATACATTGTTCATAAATGTAAAAAAACAAACATGTTTTCTCTCGCAAATTCCATCTAATGTCTGAAATAATTATTTGTTGATCTATCAGCTGCACCTTAAAGTGCTTTGCAATCTCAAAAAAATATTAAGTCTATATGGAACTGAATATAAGATAAGGCTATTTATGAATTTAATTGTTACAGCATTTGGCATAACGATAAAAAAAATGAATGCTATAACATTCGTATCCTATAAATACGCTATCTTGTGTTCGGTCTCCGCATATACACTAGTTACTTGTTCCAGACAAATAGCATTGTTTATAAACTTAAAAAAACAGTTTACTCTCGCAAATTCCATCTAATGTCTGAAATAATTATTTGTTGATCTATCAGCTACACCTTACAGTGCTTTACAATCTTAAAAAAATATTAAGTCTATATGGAACTGAATATAAGATAAGGCTATTCATGAATTTAATTGTTGCAGCATTTGGCATAACGATAAAAAATGAATGCTATAACATTCGCATCCAATAAATACGCTATCTTATGTTACTCATTCCAGACAAATAGCATTTTTCATAAATGTAAAAAAAGAAATATTTTTTCACGCAAATTCCATATAATGTCTGAAATAATTATTTGTTAACCTATCAGCTTAAAGTACTTTAAAATCTTAAAATATATAAAGACTATGTGGTATTGAATATATAATAACGTTATTTGTGAATTTCATTGTTACAGCATGTGGCGTAACGATAAAAAGCGAATGCTATAACCTTCAAGCCCATAAATATAATAAAACAAACATGTTTTCCTACGCATAGCGGCATCTAGTGTCTGAAATAACTACATGTTGATCTATCGGGAAGAAAAACGATGAAGATGACAATGTAAACAAACGAACAAAAAAAATGGCCATTAATGTCTTCGGGAAAAGATTAATTAACGCTCTAGTAATTTTAGCGAAGAAACCCCTCACTTAGTAATTAAAGAATTTCACGAAATACCTGAGATGGGGGTCTTCAAGAAGTCTTAACTAGAAGGGACAGGGATGTGTTGCCAGAAGATTTTAGGAGTTGTGAGTTATAAAGTGCCTCGGGCTCTTTTAATCGTTGTTTTGTTTATTTTCTTTTTCTTTTTTTCGAAGATTGTTAAAGTAAAGACCAATTATTCATTGATTGTAATTATAATAGTTATTAGTCTTTGGAGGCGCGAATTAATTTACTTCCTTTAAGAATTTTTTTCTTTCTGTATTTGTATTTTAAGTTATTTGTTTTGATGAAATTCTTACGAGCGTCCTGAAAGAATGGATGAAATAATAAGCGTCTGAAATGTTTGATGGAGTGACGTAATAATATTTGCTTACAGTAAAAAGTTAATTAATATTTTGGCCCTGAAGTAATGAAAACATAGATCATTTGATTCATACAGAGTCATTTAATGAGTTAATTTTTGAATGATGTAATTTTAAAAGTATTTATGTTTGAAAATCAAGATGAATGATGATTTCATTAAAACGTTCGTGTGATGGAGATATCTTTTTAAAAAAAGGTTCAACTTGAAATGGTAGTTTATGTTTGTCATAGAAATAATGGTGTATAAACTTTTTTCCGTTTAGCAAATAAGAAACAAAACATCTCCGAAGGACAGACTGATATTTATTAGTTTTGAATAGCATAGCTCTATTGTATGTTTGATTATTTTATTATCCATTGCTGTAAAATAAAATGAGTTATTGGTATCTGTAATGAATTTTTTTACTTTCACTTTAATATCTAACACCTTCTTCTTCTTCTTGTATACAGCCGACTGCCCCACCACAATGAAACGTAGCAGTAAGATTTGTTGTGGTTCGACTGCTGAAAAGTATTGTCCAACCTTATATTGACCGAACAGTCACACTAACAACTCCTGTACTATCCTCCGCTAAAAATTGCTTATTTAGCTATATTAACGTCCTGTTTTAAAGCAACAGTAAGGTTATTTTGAGACGAACCTCGTAATTTTTTAACCATGGTCAGACGAAAACACTTGACTTTGTAGCCTGCCTTCCCTCTGAGGCACACCAGCAGGAGAGCATTTAGGCCCGATGGTTGTAACGTACGCCAGACCCGATTGCAGGACGGTTCTTAGATAGAATCGGGTCTCGAACCTGGAATTTTTAGATTCTGAAGCTGTGGCCATACCACCAGGCCACTGCGGGCCGTACGCCAAAAGTATCAGCTGGAGTGGTCTTCCCAAAACTTTCTCATATACTGTCTAATAAAGGTGTTATACGCTCCTATCTATAAAATTGCGAATGTTGGGTAATGCTGCAAATGCTTTACGTGGCATTGGCGTACAGTAGTTACGAAAAATTGATCTTTAACGTGAATTCAGCGCTTTTACATAATATATATGGCCCCCGGAGGAGTACCCCGTAATTGAGGATGAGATGCTTCCGGTACGGTGGTGGATGTAATCAACCCTGTCGGTACAATAAAGTTAGGGGACTGACCCTCCCATTGATGAACGGGACATATTCCTCACTGGGAAGATTGTACAGTAGCCGATTATGGCCATTAGGATTCAACTACAGTTCCCGCTAGTGTTGTTCTATCGGCGATCCGGTTATTCAGTTTTTGGTTATCTGTGTGCCTTCGAGGCGGGTCAAAAGTCCCTAATGTGACTTATACATAAGATATCATTTGATCCTTCCTGAGTTCTTTAACGATTAATTCCTAGCATATGGTTTGTTGAATCTGAAATTCAAATTTATATTTTACGCGCGTTTTTTGCCAAAGGATAGAAACCAAAATTTGATGCAAAATGACAACTATAGTTACAAAATTGTATATCAAATTTGATACATTTGAGTAATTACAGTTTTGCGTTATAGCATTTATTTGCTTCTGAAATTGCAGACCAGGCAGTCAGCCCATTGTTGAATTTGGTTCAAAATTTGATAATATAGCTGTAAAGTCTGTTTATCTAACTTTATCTATGTAAATTTCTTCGTTTTGTAATATATCATATTAACCTATTTTCAGACAGTCAGATAACCAGACTTTCTGTGAATGGATTTCACTCAAAACTTGGCAGAAATTTACAAATTTGGTGTAAAGACCTATTATAAATTTCATTACTTTTATAATCTAATGCATTTTTGATTTATCCTTGTTACAGAGATACAGATTTAATGCCAAAAACGTGTTTTAGATTCGTCAAAATTTAAAGTTTTGCCACAGTATCAAAATGCCAATTTTTTGGCGATTGAAATATTTCATCTGTATTCTATATACAAGCGATAAAAATACTAAAATATTAGGACATTGTAAATCATCAATAAAAACAGCTAAAATCTCTAAAATCTGTTCTTCATTTACACCCTTTTACTTATAATTTCTACATGAATCGATTTGGAAACAATGCCTGTTTTTCTTAATAGAACAAGCAACACTTTATCCACTTGTAAATTCCTTTTATCTTCAAACTCTTTCAAACCAATACGAATCTTACGGAATTGATAAAAGCCAGGCTCTCAAATCGTCAGATTTCTTCATTGTATAAGTGCTTCAGTGATTGGCTCTATTTCCCTTTGATTCTTTTCTACAAATGACGTCTAGAATCGGTACTTAATAGATCCGGGCCAGGAGGACTCAGCTCTCCCAAAGTAAACGGCAAATGTCTATCGACAGGATCCTAATGCTTTCATTGTATACAATCCATAGATCCGGAGCACTAGGCGAAGGGCAACAGCTTGGAGTGCAAAAGATTTTCTATTCATCGCTTTTCCGGAATCAATAAATCTATAGCGACTTTCTTTTCTTGCCGTTTTGTCTTGGAGCTATAGATTCACTCTGAAATTCTTCTTCTAATTGTTGAAATACATACCGGAAATCATCCAGCTGAAGATAGAAACACGAGGCTTTAGGGAATAAGAATGAAAGAGTGGCGTGGCTTTGAAACTATTTGGTGGAATTTCTAATAGATTTTGTTATTTGCTTTTTGATTGTTGATATCTAAGGAAAATATACTTTGTTGTTTGCATTAAGACATAGCGTACCGCGCTCTGAGGGCTCAACCCGTTTCAAGGGACCGCATATTTTTGAACGCTCTAAAAGCATGCTTGGCAAGCAATGTGTATGCACATATATGTACATTTTTAATTTGCAGTTACTGTTACACTTATGTGGTGCCAGGGATATCTCTTCCCGCCTTGGAGTTACGCCTGGACCTCGTTTCCCGCCACTAGTAGTCCTCTGGTGGAGAAAACTTGAACGAAGTGCAGTTCATGTCTGGACGAGGCAAGAAGATTACGACATACTAAAGTAATCGAAGACGCATATGAAAAGACGGAGACGGAATTACAACGTATTTCTAAAAGACGAACTTGCACTTTAAAAGGCGAACTTGATTAATCATTCCATCTTGTAAATTAATCATCATCATTTGTTCAGCATTAACCTTTCATTGTCATCCATTAAATTCTCAAATATCATCTGGGCTTATTATTGCTAGGCCATCATGACCCTCCATAATTTTTATAAAGTCTTCTTAAACAGCACTATATTTATAGATATATTTATTATGTAGAATTTTTTTATATTTCAAACTATTATTTATATATGATACGTAAAAATTTAAATATAAAATTTTGTCGGCACAAAACAGTTTTTTATTCGAAAGTTTTCTCCCCTTTATAAAATTTATACCTCATAAAATATATTTTGTGACTTCAGTATAAAAACATATAATAAGCTTTAACCCTCAGGCAGTAAAATTAAGCATCAGCATTATATCTCATGTGATTAAATCCACCAAAACCTCATTAAAACAACACTTCCGGATATTAAACAACCTTAATACTTATCCAAGCAAGTTTTCCCAACACTAGGTGCAACTTCTAATTATATCCAGCCATAAAGCACCTGCTGATACAAGCAAACGCGTCACCCACAACCGTGCACGTTAGCAACAAGCTATAACCCCAGTTTGCAGACATTGGAATATATATCAGGCTGTGTAATTCTAACTAAAAAGTGCGATTTAATGAGCGTAACAACTCGATTAGTTAAGATAGCATGTTTATTAAATCCAGAGGCTACGGGAAGGGGGACTTTCGGGTAAGTGGTCAGTTCACGTAGAATCATTAATCGACATGGGTAAGGTGCCACGTTCCCTACATGCCATACACAATAATTTTGTGCGTTGACATGTAATAGCACCAGGGACACCAGCGATTACTGGGTGTACCCTCACCTAACCAAGGTTTGTTCCAGGGACCTATCTCCAGCTCCGCGGTAATGAGAAGGCGTGTTCGACAGTGCTGATATCAATTGACGAGCAGATTCTGCGTTAATAATGCAAATGAGCCTAATCAGACCTTTCGGAACTACAGTATATTCGTTATTGGAGGAGGGAGCATGTACGTCGGCCGACAATAAACGCACGTGTGGTTCGTGTTTAATATCCCCTAGATATTGGTTTGGAGGGGTGGTGGTGGTGGAATGAATTTTGTGGGGGCATGGAGATTCGGGAATGAGGCAGATAGTAGGGAGATAGTTTGGTGGACTAGGAAGACAGAGATTGAGATCTACAGTTGGTGGTGAATCATTGTTATGGGGTAGGGAAAAGGGAGATTTTTGCAGTAACTGGAATGTTTTTAAGCACATAAAATATGTTTTATTGATGAAATATTTAGTTCAATCGAGCGATGAATATTTGCTTTTTTTCTCTCTATGGAAAGAATTATTCAGAAAATGAAATGTCCTTCATTAGCTGAATATAATTTAATGTAATCCTCTACAGTGTACTTCTTTGTGTACTCGCTTATAATCTACAGATTTTACAGCGATTATCTGTTTTAGAAAACTGCTATTTTATTACTATCGTTTGAAAGAGATCCTACAATTCATTCAACTGTATTACATTAATTTAAAAAAAGGTTTCGATACGGATTTATTATTTCTATAGGATTAAAGGGAAATTATTATTGCTAAAATTTCTTCATCATATAATAATAATAATAGCGAAAATGAACAATTCACCTGGAGGGGTAATCCATTTGGAGGGTACGCTTAAATATTCCAGGCACCTTTTACTTTCTTATATGAAATGAAATAATAAATGTCACTTCATTGGATACGTCTTTCATTCAGAGATTAAATAAAATCATACGTCAAAATCTTTTTAACTTTATGGGGGCTTTTTAAAGCATTAAAACATGTAGAAGCAAGCATTGCCTCATCTTTTGGTGATGCGGTTGATTATGAATGTGGGATATTGCTTCCTAGCAATGTTATGATTGGAAAGATATTTTGTGTGATTCTCAATTGATGCTTAAAAAAGATTACAGATTTTGGTAATTTGACAAATTAACAGAAAAATCAGGTGACAAAAATAAGGAATTCTTGAAAAGGCAATTGTAAGCTAAAATGTTACATCTGGTTGGAGATTATGTAAATCCAAGGCGTTCGAACGAGTTTATATTCTTCAGAAATTCTTTCGTAATGCAATATTGTGAGCTGTTGACCGCGAGCGTCATTGATAGAGTAGGTATTGTTGGGGGATGGTTAATAAATATTTTAGTGTATATCATTTTTAGAATGTTTGTGAAATAAAGTTTATTTTCTCTTTATTCAGTTTCTTAGATTAGAATCGTTGATCAGTCACCAGAAAATTTTCGTAACAATATTTTTCAATCCTTTCTCGCCTTGAGTTTTCTCTAATACAGATGATAAAGCACCTGAAAAAAATCATCAAATTAATTTTCAAATCAACGCACCCAGTTTCACGGCAACCGGTGCATTAAGAACAATAAAGATCATTGAATAAACATTTCAGTATCAACTATTTCAAGCTCCTGTTTCAGCTGCTCGGGTGGTAACAACCGAAATGTTTTCCTATCCTTCACTTGTTTACGTTAGATTAACTTTTATTCCCCAACAACAAAATACCACGCCTGGAATGTTTCCCCGCCATTTTATGATAGGAAAGATATTCTCAGTGATTCTTAATTGAGGCTTAGATAAAGACTTCAGATCATGGCGATCAAATGGCGGATTAACAGAAAAATTCAGTTGTAAAAATAAGGATATTGAATATGCAAGCGTAGGTTAAATTGTTACATCTTATATTTTGAATATACAAGTGTAGCTCAAAATGTTACATCTTGTAGAGAGACTATAAATGCAAGGTCGCTCGAATGAATGTATATGATTTCATAACATTTGTTCGTAGTGCAATAGGCTGAGCTGTAGACACCAAACGTCGTTGATAATGCAATTATTGTTGTTTAATTAGTGATTTACTGTGTGCTAGGGGCTTGTTAATAAAGTACTTTGTGTACATATTGTCTGTATTTTTATTACTTATGCCTTGCGTTTCCTTGAATATTTGTGAAATAAAGTTTATTTTTCATTTATCCGGCTTATTGGATTAGAATGGCCGGAGAGACACAAAACACTTTTTGTGACAGTAGCTTTAATATAACTCTCAGTTGCCCCTCATACAGCTGATTCCACATCTGAAAAATAAAATCATTAAATTAATTTTCAAATCAACGCATCTAGCTTCACTGCAACCGGAGCATTAAAATAAAAAAGGCCATTGAATAAACATTTTAGTGTCGACTATTTCCAGCTCCTGTTTCAGCTGCTTGGTGGGAGCAACCGAAATTTTTTCTTATACTTCACTAGTTTACGTTAGATTAACTTTTATTCCCCAATAACAAAATACTACTCCTGGATTGTAACCCTACCATTTTATGATAGGGAAGATATTTTTAGTGATTATTAATTGATGTCTAAACAAAAGACCATTTAGCCAGTTAACGAAAAAATCTGGTGACAAAAATATGGGTTCTGAGAAATGCAAGTGTAGATCAAAATGTTTCACCTTCTTGGGAGACTATATAAATCCAAGGCGCTAGAATCAGTTTATATTCCTCAGGAGCTCTGTTCGTTGTGCAATCTGGTAAAATTTTGAAGCCGGACGTCGTTGATAGTGCAGTTAGTGTTGTTCCATTAGATATTTAAAGTATACTAGAGCCTGGTTAATAAATTGTAGTTTGTGTTCATCTCAGCTATATTTTTGTTACTTACATATCACGTTTTCTGGAATATTTCTGAAATAAAGTTTATTTTTCATTTCATCCAGTTTATTTTATTAGAATAGGCTGACAGCTACAGTAACCGTAGCTTTAATTTCACTCTTATTTTGAGTTTTCCTTGGATACTTTTCAGGATAACACACCTGAAAAATAGAACCATTAAATTAATTTTCAAATCAATGCACTAAGTATCACGGCAACCGGAGTAATAAAGACAAACAAAAAAAAGATCATTGAATAAACATTTCAGTATCAACTATTTCCAGCTCCTGTTTCAGCTGCTCGGTGGTAGCAACCGAAATGTTTTCTTATACTTCACTTGTTTACGTTAGATTAACTTTTATTCCCCAACAACAAAATACCACGCCTGGATTGTTTCCCGGATAGCAGTGGCAGCGATCTTAAAAACGAAACAAAATACATTAAATTGCGCTTCCCTCTTTTTTGAACACAATAATATCTCAACTCCCTTTTATATGGAAAGAGATATATATAAAAGACCACAAAAGTTATTTCGAAGCAACATTCATTCCCTCCTCCTCCCCTACGTTCCTCTTCCCCAAGAAAGAATGACCTTTTTCGGTTCTGCTAAGCCCCGCACTTGGTATGGCAGCAACCAATATTTGACTATCCAGGCATACAGACCTCTTGTTTGTTCTGTTTAGCTAGTATCGAAAGCTCTTCGGTTTGGGAGCCACTCAGGGTATTGGGGTTTGCCAGCCTCCGATTCGTTTTTCTTCCTTTGAGTTTAGATATAGTTTTTGTTTTCCTGCTGTCTCAAATGCAACTGGGTTCGAAATATATTTTTTGAAGTTCTTCGCTTGTTTGTTTTTGGTTTATTCGCCATTTGTTCCGGTCCAATCAAAGTGTTTGTTGTCTCCGATTTTTTGGCGCAATGTCCAGACGCCACTCGCTAAAAAAAGAAACAGAAACTTCAATTATTGAATGGATTGGCGCAGTGTGCTCTCCAGATTGTTTCAGCTATGGCAACATTTTTGAGATGTTTGTGTGACATATTTGATTTAAATCACTGCCATATTTCGATAACTCGAACTCAGACGCTAGATGGTGAATATTCTTGACCGTTTCGAATATTTTGTTTATTCGCACATATCTTATTTCATATTGGTCGGTATATACAATGTATGCTCTTTTTATAGATAACTGCCGCCGAAAAAAAATAACATTCAATGAAATCAATAAATAATTTGGCAATATTTTATCGAAATAGAATGAACGGCCCGAGAGTATACTAAATACGAGCAAACAAATATTCATTTTTATATATTAGATTTTTGTATTCTTGGTGTACTTCCAGAATTGTAATGAAAGAAATTAGTTATTGTATCTCGTGATTCATTTAATATTTGTTTGGTATTCTCAAATTTAATTTTAGAAAATGTGATTGAAATTGATTAAACATAGTAAATATATTTATGTCATAAAATCGTTAATATAGTTGAGAAGATAATTTTTGGAAAATTAAGATGGTGTGAAATTGTTTGTACTACAATATTTTTGGTAAAAACACAAAAACTTCATTAAAATTTAAAATCCCCAGGGCTGGTCTCCCCAAAACTTTCTCAGATAATCTGTAATAAAGTTATCTCTATAAGATAAGTTATTCGAAGTAAGGCAAATTACAATAACTGAATTTGTCCTTTTTATATATCTAGTTGTTGCAATGTCCATATATTTTTGTCATGATATTCCTGTTTAGAAGATTGCTGTGCTTTTAAAATAAGGTGTTTTGGTTTTCATGAATAATTATGATGTAAGGAAAAGCTATCTTACATTAATAAGTGTACTTGCATACCGCTTTCTTCTTTCTTGTATGATAAATATCGAAAGAAAAAGTATCATAATCGTCAAAAATATTCACCATTTATCAATTTTTATGTTTTATACCACTTGATCTCAACAAGTACATCTTTTCTTGTATATGTCTGTGTGCGTATATTCTTGAGAACTCGAGAATAAAAGCAACTATAACCATTGACTATTCTGACCGCAACCGGCATCTTGGCATAGTGGCAGCGTGTCTTCCTCGTGATCTTGGCATCCCGGTTCGGGCATGGTTGTTCTTCTGTGTTCTATCTGTGAGTAGTATGAATGTGCCTTCCAGTAAAAAGAGGTTGTGAATGTGAAGCATGAAGTAGCTAAATCGGCGCTTCTGGACAAGCAAGAGAAGCTCGTTTCGGCTTAAATCGCTGACACCTTTCTGTCAGAGGGTTTGTAAAGGACCATAAGTAACAACAACAACAACTCTGACCCGCCCGAAATCACATGCAAAACTTGTATGGCCGGACTGCCACCGCAGCAACACTAGCGAGAACTGAGATTGAATCCTAAACGTCACCACCGGCCACGGTATAATTCTTCCCTAAGGAAGTATGTACCTCCATGATCGATGGGAGGAGCGTAACCCCACCTTTTTATGTAATCACAAGAGTCACGCGTGACAGCCACCATGCCGAAACCTTCTCATTCTCAACTACGAGGTGCCCCTCGATGGAATTGGAAAAAGTTATGGCGATAAGATTTTGTAAGAAAAACCTGAATAAACATTTGAAATATTTTAGACAGTCCGAGTTTCTGGCCCTCATTTTCCTCTTCCCAATTTTTATTCTCGAATATTTCTTTTATTCGTTTCAGTTTAAATTCTAACTAAGCAACTTTTGAGTACCAAACATTATAATAAACTAAAATAAACAAATAGTTATTTTCAGATTATCTTCAAGATAATTAATTTTACTGTTACTTACATTTTAAAAAAAAATGTAATTTTACAATATTTTTTTTAACATTTTTGAAAAAATTATAAAACTCCTTTGATATTATTTAAATTGTCTGATACAAAATTTCGCAGGACTTGAGTTTTTAGCTAATCAACCGGAAGTTTGATTGGAATTGGGAAAAAACTAGTTTAAGTAATGTTCTGAAAAGAACTTTGTTAAAAGAACTTTATTTTGTTTCAAGTAAATTCCAATACATAGTCTTTTTAAATCAAACAAAACAGCGTGTCTTCCCCGTGATCTGGGCATCCCAGGTTCGAGTCCCCGATTCGGGCATGGTTGTTATTCTGTCTTCTTTCTGTGAATGTGCCCCACCCCTGTGAAAAGGTGTTGTGCAAACGAAGTAGTCAAGCCGTACTCTTATACCTAGTTGGCCCTACTGATAAATAAGGGTCGTTAATTTAGGCTTAAGTCGCTGACAACTTTCTGTCAGCGAACTTGTAAAGTGCCATAAGTAAAAACAACAACAACAATCATAATTAAAATGATTCTAAAAATACTGTAAAAAATAAAATAATAGAAATCATTGGCCTTCTCCTAGTTTTGGGCTTCGATTTCGGAATTAGAAGGTTCGAGACTGGGTTCCACCGAAGAACCGTCATGTAAGTGCGTCTGATGCACGTTAAATCCATCTGGATCAAATATTTCCAGCTGACATGGTGTGGAAATGTGGTGCTAGAGTACCAGCTCACCTGTTGTCCTCGTCATCTGACCGTGGTTGAAAATTACGAGGTTTAATCCAAAAGAACCCTAGTGTTGCTTTAAAGTAGGATGTTAATATAACTAAATTAAATTAAAATAACTCCCTGTTTTATGGGACTGTTGTCTATTTTAAATCCAATCTTGATGATAAATGACTTGAGCATAAAAATTATAGCTATTTTTTAAACATTGGATAAAATCCATTTACAAGAATCGAGGTATATTTAGCTAGTTTTTATAAGCATTTTCTTTATCATAGCTTTGCTTTTACTTAAAACTGCCTACTATCCCTCTACTTAAAATCTTCTTTAGTAATAAATAAATAAAAGCTTATGCAATATTAAGAATGAAGCATTAATATAAATAATATAAATATTTTTATATTTTATCCAACTACCGCAAGAAATGCGTATATAAAATAAAATACAACGTACTTTCTAACATAAAACTTTCACTTACGCGTATTTGAAGAAAATTCATGTTCTATTTTTTCTTTTTCACATATAACTCATTCTTCGTAGCTTTTCTATTTTCAAAGTGTTTGGAACATTGTATTTATGGTATTCATAAAGCCTAAGCCTTTGCATATTCTAAAAATGAAATAATGCTATATTTTCTTTAAAATGTTTCGTTTAAGTAAATACATTTTAAAATAATTTTGAAATGTTTTGTTAAAATAACTGTTGGAGCAAAATATCGTTTGCGTAGGATTCTCATTTTGTTTCTTAATGGAAACATACAATTGAGGTTTTTTTTTTTGTTGTTGTTTTTTTAGAGAATGGTTCATTTCTGTCTCGTAATTTTTGTTTTAATGAACCGGTTTTCCATTTGTAGAATTTCAGAATTTTTTTCATCGAGTATATTTTAAATGAAATGAGATTGAATTGCAATTTTTAAAATAACATCAAGACAGAAGTTTGTGTTAATATGCATTATTTGTGAACGATTGATTATAGTTTGGAAGTAATAAGTCCCTGTTAACTTTTTCTCTCTTTACTGAACTATAATTAATTGTTAAAAAATTAAACTGTTAATTGTTGTTGTAATTCAGTTTAATTACATCTACAGTTAACAAAATTTAATGTTAATTTGGCATAGAAAATAACTGATTAACATCATACGTGTTAATCAATTAACTGGTAAATAAATTTAATTAATAAATAATTTTCCCTTTGTTTTCTTTATATATTGAAGTTTCGAGAAGCGCAAACTTTCAAATGTAGAATTATCTTACTATTATGTTTTTAGAATCATATTAAAACTGGGTATCCAAAAAGTAAAATGACATTCGTATGTTTAGTTACACAAGCTAAAACATGTAATATTTAATTTTATGAATTACCACAGGTATATTAATTATATGAATTACCACAGGCATATTTAATTTTGCGAAGTACCTTTGTTATATTTGATTTTATAAGTTGCCTTCGGTATATTTGGGAAGTATCATTGGTATGTTTAGTTTCACAAGTTCCCACAAGTATATTTAATTTTACTACTCTTGATATATTTAGTTTTATAAGTTACCACAGGAAAATTATATTTTAAAAAAAACTCTGGTATATTGGGCTTTACAAGCGGCCACTGGAGTATTTAGTTTTACAAAGTACCATTGGTATATATAGTTTCAAAAATTATCAGTTTTACTAAGTATCACTGACATATTTAGCTTTACTAGTTAACACGGGTATATTTAGTTTTACAAAGTACCACTGGCATATTTAGCTTTATAAGTTACCACGGTTATTTTTAGTTTTACAAAGTACTACTACTATATTTAGTTTTACAAGCTATCACGGGTATATTTGGTTTTACCGAGTATCACTGGTATATTGAGCTTTACAAGCTTCCACTGGTAAAATTAATTTTATAATGAATCATTGGTTTGTACAGTTTCATTAGTTACTTGTTTTACAAAGTACCACTGGTATATTTAGCTTAACGAATCGCCACAAGTATATTTAGTTACTCTAGTCATTTTAGCTTAACAAAGTAAGAGCAGGTGATTAGGTACGAATATTAGATTTATGTTATTTTTGTTCCATGTATTTCCGTTCATTCCAGCGATGGGATTTCTTAATTTGTATGTTATTTACTTTTCTAAAATTTTTCCAAATTTAGGAATGGGAAAATTGCAAATCAGATAGCTAAATTGAGAGTTTCTTAGTTTCTTTATCATCGCTAATATATCCTATTTCATCAGTTGAAAAAGCACATCCGTAAAAATTGTATATTTGGTTGCAATAAGCGAGAAAATACAGCAAATCTCTCACAATTACGGCATTTTTTCAGATTCCCGGAACCAACATACACAAAAAATCAAGCAATCTTCTCAGTACTGCTTAGACGATAATCTTGTCCAACAAGGACATCTATTGTATCGTTCCCAAGTAGAAAAAAATTAAATCCTCTGCAAAGCTTACTTAATTTTCCCTCCGTTTTGTTAGAAACTGACATAGCGGAGATATATAGCTGGAGCTCACTTTTAGATGAAGACAATATCTGGGCGATTCTTTTCTTTTTTTGAGGCTTACATATCTGTAAAGATTGGACATGTCTTTTGTCCTTTTTCCTGACACTGTCTCAGAAATGTAATTATCTTGATGCTTTCCTTTGACATTTTCTTCTTTTTTTTCCAGACTCTTTTGGCTCATCCTCAGAGGAATGTCTTGCTGTTATAATAATGTCGCGTAGTTTGTGGTTTTGGTTACAGATGTCAATTTGAAATTGCTACCGTGACGCGCTTTGTGGCAGAATCGACTATGAAATTCTGTCAGAAATTAAATATTTCATTTTCCGAGATGTGTTCGATCTTTCTGTATATAAGAATGTCACTATTTTCCCCTTATATTAAATCCATATCCGACATTTTGTTTAAAATTTGTTTTTCTTCAATTGTGTTTCTGTATATTGATGCCTATCATTGTTTACTGAAATGAATTCACAATCTATAGCAATCTTTTTCAAAACTGTAACGATGCAGCATGTCTTGCGATGAATTTTTCTGCTTAGTAGTCAAGAATCAATTTCTTGTAATGTTTTTTATGTTTCTTGACATTATTCTTGTTTGTACAGATGATACTTCATAAATAATTTTTCATTTTTGTTTCTCAAATACTGGGGTTCTAAAATCATTCGTCATTCTCATAAGTTTGTGCAACCGTTTTACTAATTATTAGAAGTAGAATATCAATTCATTGAGTTCTGATAAAATATGATATATATATATATTAGGAATTATAAAAAGAATAATTTTTTCGTGTTGGAAATGAATACTTCATTTGAAATTAATTGATATATAAAGGAGAAGCGTAAATAATATTAATTATATATTTTGTTATTATTCAAGACTTTAGGTTTGGCAATTTTTTTTCTCATCATAAACATAAACAATTGCAAGTAATAAGGTATTCAAAGTTTCATAACATTTGGATGAGCGGTACGGCAGCGCATAAGAGACATACAGGCAAACATTCATTTTTATTTATATAGATATAACACGTAATGAAGACGCTGTCGTTGAGTTACTTTTTCGTGCACTGATATAAAGATGCGTTTTTTTCACTTGAATGAAATAATATTACGTCGAAGATCTATGCATTCAATATGTTTAAGATATTATATGTAATTATGAAATTCTCCATTCAACTTTGTTGCCATTTTTATTGCCAAATCCTTAAAAAATATATTATGTGTTTATGTACACATTTAATCTTCTAATGTGTACTAAGATTAAAAGCTTTTATAAATTATGAACATAAGTAATCACATATTTATTTCATTTCGTAAAATATTAGGTTGTTCGGAAAGTAATTTCGTTTTTTCCTGACAAAGGATTTAATTGCATTTTTCGCACCCAATTTCATACTTAAACCGCAAAATCATTTTATGTTTTAAGAGCTGATATAGCAAGGCTTGAGTGTGAAAAAGTGCAGCTGATTCTTCGCAGTAGTTTTTGGGTGGTGCCCTTTTAAATATGGAGAGCAATAAACAGCTTTTTCATCATTTTTTTCTTTTTTGCTATAAAAGGTAAAAATGCTGTTCAAGCCAGAAATAAATTAGCCAATATGTGTGGAGAAGATGTGTTAACAGTACATCAGTACCAGAACTGATTTGCAAAATTTTTCCTTCAAATGAGGAGGCCAAAAACCCCCTCGATCAGTTTTTTTTTTACAGCAAAGACCAAAACTTTTATGAGCGTGTAATCATGTTACTACCAAAAATATGGCAAAAGGTATTAGACCAGAATGGCAATTTTATAATTTAATAAATAATTTATTCATTAAACGAAAATTTCTTTTCATTTTAACAAAAAAATACGAAAAGACTTTCCGAACAACCCAATATATGCTTAATGTACTTTGCATTTCTGTATATGAGCATCTAAAATTTACTCTCTTTTCATGCCTATCGTGCTATATTTTTTGATATTGTGTATGGTTTCTGAATACCAGTGCAGTATTTAATTTTTTTAAACATAATTATGAATTAATTAAATTGATTAGTTTTATTTAATTTCGATACTGGTTAGTAATTTCAAAATTTCATATTAATTCTTATTTGAATCACGTAATAGATAATTTAAGGAAAATAGATTTAATGAATTAAATTTTTTTATTATGCGCTCTTTATCTCCTTAAAGGTTTCATTGTATTTATGTAAATGAGTTGTAAATTAATGACTAAAAATTATAAAATGAATTTTTTTAAAAATGCGGCTTTTATTATGTTTCAAATATTATTATGTTTCAATTATGTTTCAAATAACTTTTATTAATTTTTTCACTTATTTATTTAATTATGTTGAAACTGACAACAAAAAATTCACAAAATTATTTACATGGCTCAATGTGAATTCAACAAATGTTAATTTACAACAAATTAATTAATTTGTGAACAACAAATTAATTAAATTTAGTAGCTTATTTTAGTATCTATTCATTCCATAAAAAATAAATTCATCCAAAATTTTTTTTATTCTATACAATCTTTATTTTTCATAGTTTTTATACTAAGTAATAAAGAAATAACCTATAAATCATTTTTATAGTTAAAATTTTAATCCTATCAATATATTATAATTTACTTCTTTTTTGCTTGTAAAATTAGTACTTAGTAAAACTTTATATTCATTTTTAAAATCTCAAAAGAATTATAATCCCATTATCATTAAAATTTAACGCATAAAGTTTTAATGTAAATTGGTGCTCATCTTGTAAGCAAGTTTTTAAAAAAAATCTTAATTTTCAAATGGCAATTATTTATACATATAAATCCCTCCAGTAATGTGCATTCACAAAGTAAACATTTTACACTTAATGGCACGGATTTAGAAAAAAAAAAGTGCCATTTATGAGAAAAAATACTAACTACTTTATAAAATTTTCTCCTTTTAAACCCTTCGCTTGGGAATAATGAAAAATTATTAATGCGATACGCGGCATTTATCATCTTAAATGCTTTAATTTGACTAATGCGAGTAACATTATTCACAGTTCACTTAATTAAAATAAAACTAAACAAAAGATTACCTTCGGAGAGAATACTAATTTCAAATCATCCGTGGATAAAATGGTTACCTTCTTTTTATTATTATTATTTTAATTTATACCATTTTCTGGAAGCTTCTATCTTGAATATCGTTACGCAGAACCGAAAATTTAAATTTAAACTCATTAACGACTATTTCGCCAAGACGGAGAGCATATTCTAAAAGATTAAAAAACAGTATTTATGAATTTTTAGCTTAATTAATTCGTGGACTATCCGAAATTATGCAAAAGCGCTCTAAAAATTGAATTATCGAGCACTAAGAATTCGCTGTGCTCGGGTATTTTGAGAGGAAATTTCAAAATACTGGCAGGCATGAGAAAGTGAGGATTACTTAATGATATTAATAATTTTATTTCGGAAAATATTCTGAAGTACTCTGCATATCATTATTAACTCTTTTGTATCAAAGATATGTCGTTAAATGCACGTAATAGGAAAACTCTACAATGTACTAATACATTAATCTATATTTTAAGTTTATAAAATTATTAGAATCTGCTATCCTTATAATCAGAATGGAGTGGTTACTTAATTCTACTACCCTCTCTTTTGATACAACAGATGGCGTTACCTAACTAACGTCAAAGTATATTTCCCATGATCTTTCTTGGGGGTGATTATTAGATTGTATTCTAGGTAGGTATGTGTACTTTCCGTGTTTGTATTTGTTTTGTCTTGTGAAATGTGGAACTTAGAAAATAATTAAATAATTTTTCCTGAAGTTGGGAGACTCAAATGATTTTAGCGTATCAGTCCTTCAAAATCATTATTTGAATTAGCTAATCATTATAAAGGAAAAATTCTCATTTCTATCATTGAATTGACTGATCCTTGAAACGCTACCTAAATTTTTGTCACTTTTGATGTGATCAAAATCAAATAATTTTTTCATAGAAGATCTAAAAATCATTATTTGAATTTACAAACCGTTGAAAAGCAAAGCCATCCATTTGGGATCATTGTTTAATCAATGAATCTTTGAAATGTTACTTGAATTTTTTCCATAATATTTTGATGTAGCCACTACAATATTTTTCGCATATTAATCAAAGACAAATACATTTAACGTGATATTATTTTTGTATCATTGTTTGAATTTGCAATAACTAATCATTGAGAAAGGAAAATGTTATTTTATATTGTTTGAATTATTTTATCCTAATACAGTGCTTGAAATTGCTTCTATTCTCTTGTTGTGGTGGAGGTCAAATAGTAAATGTTTCAGTTAACAAATAGATTGGATTTAAAAATCCCGAATAAGAGTTTACAACAGAAACCGGAATATAATAAATTTATTGGATGCCAAATTCCAGGAAAAAAATCTAGTATCTCACTGCTTAAAATCACTACATAATTTATTCTTCCTACAGTGTAGTGAATTTCTAATCCGAGAATAATAAATTTAATTGCTAAACCGCAAAGCATGCTGTATCTTTTACAACATTTATTTCATATTTTAGCAAGAGAAGCCATAAATATTTTTCGCCTTTGAGTTTTGCTGAATATATTTATGTTTATTTTCCTCTTATTAGTTGAATATAAGTTGGGAAAAATTAACTTGATCCAGGAAAGTGAAGATTGCATTTATATCTAAGCAATAAAAATGTTGAAGGAAAGAATTCATTTGAAATTTTAATTAAATAGAAAGTGTCATTATTTGCAAGTGAATTTTCGCTTTTCTTAACGAAACTCCGTACCGGTTTATTCCTGTGAAATAGGTTTATTTCATTTTGTAAACAATTAACTTATGCTATTAATTGTAAAACCTTCACCGAAATTCATCGGATTAAATCTTGTTACATTTTCAAAACGAGATTTTCGTTAAGATTCCGATGTAAACTTGTAGGCAAAATATTGTGTTAATTTTTTTTAATCAGTAATATTAAATGCTAAAAAATTAAATATGGGACTTAAATTTTACTTTTCTTTAAGCTTTTTCTATGCGAAATAAATTTATTCGTTAACTGTATTTATTTTTACTTTATTGTATATATTGTATTGTATATATTACTTTTTATTGTATATATAGTATAGCGAAAGTATAATATTCGTCAAAAAATTCCAACTCGATATTTTGACGAATCCCCAAGTTCGAGACCTCCCTGAATTTGAAAAACATATTTCTAGAGAATGTCTGTCTGTCTGTGACAAAGATAATTCGAAAACGCTTTGAGATGAACGATTGAAATTTGATATATGCTCTTTAAATGAAATCTGTAGATGTGAATAAAATTAGGAGTAATATCTGTTCGAAAGAAGTTCGTCTTTAAAGCTATTTAAATATAAGCTAACACGATAACTACAAAGCAAAGAGAGTTTAGATAGATAAGATGCGATATGCAGATTTAACATCTGTAGAAACAAACAAACAAAAATTGGAAAATTATCAAATAAAAATTGTAATATCTCCTAGATTTACAACATTCAAGAAAAATTTTAAAAATAATTTGCTATATCTTGAACAATTCAATCTTGATGCAGAAAGTAAGGGACCTCGTGCCTAAATACTACAAATATACTTTTATAACCACTATCCCTCAGTTGGTTATATCAAATCGCATATCATATCATATTTCATTTATTCACTGATATAAGCTATGATACGATTCACTACGTCTTCTAACATATCATGCCGAAGTATTGATCCTCACATAATCTATGACTTTACTGATATTATAACAGACAAAAGCAGCTTGAGTATATCATATAATATGATTGATATAATATAAGATATTAAGATGATAAACACTGTGATGTACTAATTTTTTTCCTTCTTTTAGTAATTATTCTATCTTTTGATGGTAGCAAAAAGTAACTTCATGAATAAAATTACAGATTAAAATTATAATAAGATAATTCCCTATATTCATCTTAAAAGAAAAAACTAAAATGCATTTGTTGTAACAGTAACTATTTTATCTATAAAGCAGTAAACAGAAGCGCTCGTGTTCAAGTACGCTAAATATATTACTATTTTCCATAAGTTACTTTCCCATTTCTAATATGAAATGAATGCACAATATTTACTGTTTAAGATATTATTTATTTTATTATATAAGAATCCTTTTGCTCTATTACGTTCTTCTACCTCTCAGGAGGCCTCAATATGCCTTTAATCCAAAACTGTTGTGTTTTGGACAAGAAATAATTATCGATGTGCACTTTTATTCCGGTGATAGATTTAAAGAGATTATCGCAAAGAGAATGTTTTTAAGAACAGAAAGAAATAATTATCATATGGAGGGAGATCTGGAGAGAATACAGGATGCGATAAAACATCCTAATAAAATTGTAAGAGCTTCTCGCTTACAGCTAGTGCAATAAGTGGTCTCGCGTTGTCATAATGAAAAATGAAGCCTCGTTGGTTTATTAATTTTTGCTATGGCAGCTTTCATTTGATCTAATTGATGATAGTATTTCGTATAATTTATTGTTTCACCTTCAGGAAGGAGCTCATAGAAAATTACGCCCATCAAATGTTCCAAAAATTGAGGGGATATAGTCCCGGTTTGAGATATAGCGGAGTTCTGGTACTCTGGTACGACGGAAACCGATGGCATAAACGGCTAATAGATATGCCTGCATGTTTGTACCACTAGAGCCAGATGAAGCCTTTAGTAAGAATCATCTATTTCCCTACGGCTAGATGTTAATCATCTATGCGATAATCCCTTGGGGAATTTTAGAAGGGAAGTTAGTAACCTGCTCACAGAAGGAGATTTATTGCGAAACCCTTTTTTTAGTGTTATGTGTAGTGCAGTTCATGTGGCGTCTTCAATGCGATATGTATGTTAAAATTGTCTAAATAAATCATTTTCAAGCATAATTGTCTATTTGCTGTGCCCAGAATGTGTGAAAACTTTACTCCTTTCATAGTACGATGAGAAATAAACTTTCTGGGCGCCATAATGCTTACAAAACCCCTATCCATCAATTGGAAATATCAAATCGCATATCCTATCACATTCATGTATTCACTGATATAAGCTATGATAAGATATACTTTAATACCATCGAACATATCATACCGAAGTATCGATCCTGACGTAATTCACGACTTCACTGATATTATAACAGACAAATGCAGCTTGAATGCATCATATATTCCATTTTGATTGATAAAAGTATCAATTTTTATGCGACCCCTCAATATCTCTGAGCATCAGAAGAACTCATCCCGGCTATGTTTCGGAAAACAAGGATCTACTGCAAGGGAAGAAGGGTATTTCTCTTAAAGGATCCACCCCACACCCCCTTTCCATTCCATCTTTTTTATTTCCTTCGTTTTCTGTCCTTTTTACTGAATACTCTCATTTTTTGTGAAACAATTCCACCCCACCCTCCTACCCAGTTCCCGGGCTTTAGTCTTCTTCACGAAAAGAGCGATTGGAATAAAATATTTGTTTGTCTCACAACCTCTTTTCCTCTCCATAGATATAAATATATGTATGACGCATGATGTATTTGGATTTTCTTTCCCCACTCCAGTTCGGGTAGAATTTCTGTATCGTGCCTGTCTCTTCCGCTTGGGATGTCGGTCTATCATAGACCAAGAGCTGCTACTATACCCTTTTGCTCATGTACTACCCGCAATTTTTATCCCCGACACACCATTTTCGCATTTTTCAGGATTTGCTCGGATTTTTTTTTTTCTTCTGTCTGGAAGATTTTGGGAGCTGTGTCCCGTAGGACAAGTGAAAAAAAAATATGAAGAATCAAGATCTGGATACAAATCAAGGATTGATAGAGAAGGTTAAAAACTCCATGAGAAAAAAGGATCAGAAAAAAAGTGAAGGTTAAAAAAGTGAGATTAAATGTTTAGAAACGATGTGACACGTAAGAGTTTTCTTTTCAGATAGTCTCTATAATTTTTTAAGTTGACACTCTTTGGGAAAAAAAAGAAAGTCCTATTTTGGTTCATGAAATAAAACAATAAAATTTATTTGAACAGAAAATCCTAGACTTATTGGAACATAGAGAATGCTCTTTTTATAAGACTTCAAATTATTGGTATATTTTTTATCGTATCTTCTCAACTGCTAAGTATAAATTGAAAGTTTCAGCTTTCCAAAAAGGAAAGCTACATCGTACATTTCTGAATTAGGACCAATGCTCATTTTTAATAATTTTTAACCTTATTCATTTGAAATTATAGATTTGTATGGCTCTACTGGGCCAGATATCAAATAACATTAATTTCATGTACAAACAATCCTTCATAAGATGTTATAACAACACGATATCAATGTGCCCAATGAAAAATAAAATTTATTTGAACAGAATGTCTTAGACTTATTGGAACATAGAGGATGCTCTTTTTATAAGACTACAAATTATTGGTATATTTTTATCGTATCTCCTCAACTGCTAAGTATAAATTGATAGTTTCAGCCTTCCAAAAATGAAAGCCACGTTACACATCTCTGAGGTTAGACCAGTGCTCATTTTTATATATTCTATCCTTATTCATTTGAAATTATAGATTTGTATAGCTGTACTGGTCCAGACATCAACAAAACATTAATTTCATGTACAAACAATCCTTCATAAGGTGTTATAATAACATGATATCAATGTGCCCAATGAAATATAAAATTTATTTGAAAAGAAAGTCTTAGGCTATTGGAAAATAGAGGATGCTCTTTTTATAAGACTACTAGTTATTGGTATATTTTTTATCGTCTCTTCTCAATTGCTAGGTATAAATTCAAAGCTTTAGCTCTCCAAAAAGAAAAGCTGTATCGTACATCTCCGTGGTAGGACCGATTCTCATCTTTTTAAATGGTAACTTTATTCATTTGAAATTTTAGGTCTGTACGGCTGTATTGGTCTAGATATCTACAAGACATTAATTTCAAGTAGAGACAATCCTTCATCTATAAGGCGCTCTAATAACACAATATCCATGTATAAAAATGAAATCTATTTGAACAGAAAGTTTTAGAATTATTAAAAAATTGATAGTTCTCTTTATTTTATAAGACTACAGATTATAAGTTTATTTTATCATATTTTAGAAACTGCTAGGTATAAATTGGAAATATTAGCTTTAAATAAAAGAAAGACACATCACATATTTCTGTGGTAGGGCCTATCCTCGTCTTTATAAATGGTAAATTTTTTAATTTGAAATTTTAGATATGTTCTTCTGTGCTGGCCTAGATATTCATGTACGGAAAATCTTTCATTAATGTGGTATTCTATTAATATGATTTCCCTGTATACAAAAAATTTCTCCTTATTATATAAATTTCTCTTAGTTAATATTTCATGTATCTAATTTCAGGCAAAATTAGGGCTTGAAAATTTCATCATTTGTCCTTAATTTCTAAGATATTGCACTTCTTGCGATAACTTGAGATACAAAAGGAGTTCGTCTTAACAAGGCACTAATTTTACAAATTTAATTACAAATAAATTAATCAATATTAAGAAGGTTATAAGTGAAATGAAAATTTCAGCACCCTTTGAGCTGGATGCTCCATTTATGAACACATCAGAGGTTTCTATATATCTAATAGCATATTTAAAGTCAATTAAAATTCGAACGAAATTGCAGCAAATATATTCTTCACAATATGGGCAAAGCCTTATATATAAACTTTTGAACAAAAGAGTTTAGGTTAGAAATAGAAAGGTTTTAGTTACTAGGACCATTATCGATTTTCCTAAAGTACCATGAGAAAAATTGCAATTGTAATATTAGGAATCTTCTGAATAAAAAGATTGGAATAAATATTTACTGCAAAATATTCTGACTGTTTTTATAATGCGTGATTTAAAATTTGGGGGATTTCTATGTAGGAGAAATTTTTCTCTGTCTTATTCAGTCAGTTACTTTGTTCCATAATTCACTTGTTTTAAGAAACTCAGATATAATCGATATTCATTTTACTGTTTTCGGGAAAAAATTCTCCGTCGCTTTTTTTTTCCTGAATCGATCTATAATATGCAAAGAATTCACTTTGGCTACCTTGCTGTTACAATTTTTGTCTTTGGCATAACTTTATGGCATTTTTCAAGGTTTGCGGTTGTTTTCTTTCAAGTTTTTCGATGTAATATCGGACATAAAGTTAAAAAAATAAATTCAAAGACATAAGGTTTTGACATGCTTAAAACTCATTTCTTTTTGATGAAATGTCTAGAAACGATTCATCGTAAGTTATTTTAATTATCATTATGATCAATCAATCTGTTATCTAGTTCATCAGTTATCAACATTATCATCTTTTGCCATTTCATTTGATTATTAACTTATCTTTATTCTCTCAGAACTGGTTTTCTCCTCTTTCAGCTCAAAAACGCATCTTTCTTTTCGTTTTTTGCATAATTTTTTTAATTCCATAAGTATTACAAAAAGTTGTTTAGACACAAAAAAAAATTAATAAATTTTCTATATTTCTGCCGAAAATCGACTTTTCTATGTTGCCACATACTTTATGGATGTTATCTTTCAGACCTGTCTTTTGTTTATATAACTAGCTGGTACCCGGCGCGTTGCTGCCACCGAAAAAAATAATATTAAAGGAAATCAATCACTAATTTTGCAAATGGGATGAACTGTACTGCTGTATATAAAATATTCATTAATTTAAGCTAAATATTCATATATATATATATATATATATATATATATATATAATTTTTTGTGTATTCTTTTAGAATTATAAAACTTGTTCTTTCAGAATGGTAATGAAAGAAACTATTAATTGTATCTCGGGACTCGTTTAATGCTCGTTCAGAATTCTCAAATTTAATTTTAGAAAATGTGATTAAAATATTTTCTTTTAATTAAACATATTTATACCATAAAATGGTAAATATATAGTTGAAACGATAATTTTTGAAAATTAAGATGGTGCAAAATTATTTGTTCTACCATACTTTTGGTAGTTACGTGAAAAAACTAAAATTTAAGGAAAATATAAAAACCCCATGGTTGGTTTCCCCAAAACTTTCTAGCATAATCTGTAATAAAGTTGTTACCTCTGAGAATGACTTACATGACATTTGCATACTATGGCTATAAAAAATTAACCTTTAACTTGAATTTAGTATTTCTGCAGAATCTATTGTCTCCTCGGTGAGTTATTTGGAGACTAATCCTTGGAAATTGATGCGGTTGAGATTCAATTTTTTTAAAAATTTTATATAATTGTACTATTTTTTTAGCCATCCCGTATGTAAGCAATAAGATGACCAAGTTTCATCGCAATCGGATGAACGGTTTAGGAAGGCATAAGAGACATACAGACAAACATTCTTTTTTATTTATATAAATTGAAACGTGAAAAATTATAAAATGAATAACTTATAAAAATATATATAAAATAATGGTGATTTATGAATTGTGATCTAAATGGGCATTATCTTACACTTACACACTAATTATTTTCAGATCATATTATTTTGACACAATGTTAGAAAAGGCTATAAAAGGAATTACTGCACGACGCAATCGATACCCGTACAGTATTAGAACTGTCCTAATGTGTCGGCATAAAAACCAAAACAGCAGAACAGCCCCACAGTGCCGAAATCCACCCAATTCCAGATTTTCTGAGGAAAGTCCTGTTTATGGCGGTGACTTTTCCGAATGATCGGCCATTGTTCGATAAAACGTCCGAAATAGGCGCACCGGCAGAAACTAACAAAAAAAATAAGTAAATAAATAAGTAAAAACCGAATCTCCGCATGTGTCTACAGTTATATGGAGGCGGTAATCTGCTTTTTACGTCGTTATGGTCACCGGATCAATTACGTCACGCTCCTGACTATTGACTGTGACGTCACTCCTCTCAGGTAATTATGGCCCTCGAAATAGTGGTCACGTGATGCTCTTTTTATCCATAAGTAATGCGCTCGTTTCGAAAAGTTCTTCCAACCCCCTATCCCCATCCCCGAGCCATCTTCTAGAAAAAGGTTGGCTTCTTTTTTCCCATCTCCTGGCTTTTCCTTCTAAATCCGGGAGAGAGATATTTTCCGGTTTTTTCCCCGCATTTTTTTTCTTCTTTCTTTTGTCTATTCTTCGCGCCTTTTTAGGCCGGTGTTGATGGGGTTATTTTTGTCCCAGGAAAGGGTTCCAGAGTGTGTTTATTTGTTACTTTTCGGGAATCACCTCCCTCTTCTGTTGTGTGTTTGTTCGAATGAGCTGGTCGTGAGGCAGAACTAAACGGGAAAAGCACGTTCAATTAATTTTCCGAAACGAGGGCTATTTTAGGAAGTACTGTCTAGCTTTATTTTTTTAGTATTATTGCAGACAGGAAGCCTTTTACCCCCTTTGAAGTCTGGCTATGAAATATTTATTCGTCTCTGATTAGATTGCCAAGAAATTTTTATTTTTTGCTTATCTCATAGACACTCTTATTTCATATGCCTGAAATTTTTTATTTCTTTCTAATCTCATAGACATTCTTATTTCATATGCCAGAAAACTTTTTTTTTACGAATCTCTTAGACATTCTTATTTCATATGCCAGAAAACTTTTATTTTTTACGAATCTCTTAGGCATTCTTATTTCATATGCCTGAAAATTTTTATTTGTTTCTAATCTCATAGACATTCTTATTTCATATGCCTGGAAATTTTTATTTTTTACTAATCTCATAGACATTTTAATTTCATATGCCTGAAAATTTTTATTTCTTACTAATCTCATAGACATTCTAATTTCATATGCCTGAAAAAAAATTTTTTACTAATCTCATAGACATTCTCGTTTTATATGCATGAATTTTTTTATTTTTTACTAAATCTCATACACATTCTTATTCCTATGCCTGAAAATTTGTATTTGTTATAAAGTTTATGGATATTCCAATTCCGATGTCTGGAACTTTATTATTAAGCTTAGTTATATTCTGA
The DNA here is from genome assembly GCA_026543055.1 of Argiope trifasciata. Lineage (NCBI taxonomy): Eukaryota > Metazoa > Arthropoda > Arachnida > Araneae > Araneidae > Argiope > Argiope trifasciata. The sequence goes on along the minus strand of JAPMOQ010010593.1, from coordinate 1,379,493 downwards.
AAATTTATATTTCTTATTAAGCGTATAGATATTTCTATTTCGAATGTCTGGAACTTAGTATTTGTTATTCAGCTTAAAGACTAGCATGTCTCTAACCACTATGGGGCTGTTCCGTCTGTCCTAAAAAGGATGTGAAGTGAAGAGTAGAAGAATAGCTGCGCAGGGATGGATACTTGGTTAATTATGTGGGTTTTAATGGAGCAAAAGCCATACTTGGCCCTACTGCGCCAAACGTATTGTAGATTAACCTTGCCCAATATGCTAAAATATATGGTATTATATAAAAATTAACTTAATTTCTTAAAATTGCACTAAATAATATACATTTCAGCAAAAAAACCATTCTCAAGATTCTAATAACAAACAGCATTATGTTACATATAGGTCAAATATATAATTTTAGGTGGGCTAGGAATAAGTAAAATATTGCAGACGTAAAACATATTGGCAAAATGCTTAAAACACGAGAAAAAGAATGTTTTTAAAATTCACGTATAATCTTTCAATTTAGATTAAAAACCATACAAATTAGAAAAAATCAAATCGACAATGTTCAGAAAAATAGTTGCGAGAATGGTACGGATTTTCATATTTCGTAGAAATTGTATATTTTCTTTTCGAGGCTTGGTCAAAGGCGGAGAATTAACTTCTGTTGGGTCTTTCAAATCCTCTGACATGTTATATTCAAAAATATCACAATCCGATGTAATAGAAGAGCTCATTTCAGAATCTACATCGGATTCTGAAGACTGTAAAACATTTTGCTTGCCTGAGTGGCAAACAGGCGTAGATTGTAGTACAGGTTCTACAATAGGAGTTTTAATAGAATCTGCCATCGTAGTTTGCGTTGGGGTGGAAGCCATGATGATTATTAAAGAGTCTGGTCGCGGAGAGTGCGCGTCATTTGTAGTAGATCTGAGAACTCTGAATATTCCTGTCTGGCATGTACGGTTATTACAAAGACATTCCAAATTCGATGTCTGGAAATTTGTCACTAAGCTTATAGATATTCTAGTTTCGTATGCCTGGAAAGTCATATTTGTTATTAAACTTAACAGATTTCAAATTTAGTTTGTTTGGAAATTTGTATTTATTACTAAGCTTATGGATATTTCAATTTTGTATGCCTGGTAATTTGTTTATTTTAACTGTTGTTTCATATTCTGAGATGAGATTTTATTTGAGGAAGGTTGAACATTTTAAAATGACCTTTCTTCGAATTTTTCATGTTTTTAATGAACTTGTTTAGTTCTTTGTCCTTTTATGAACCATTTTGTTTTTAGTGGTTATTTTCTATATTTTTCCCCCTTCGCCTTCTTGTTGTTTTATATTTATTCATTTTTGCTTTATATCTTTATTTATTTATTTTGTTACTTTAATTATTTGAGTACCTACTTTCTACTTGAATTCGTTGTATTTCTAAAATTTAAAGATAATTCTGTAAGTATTTGAATAAAACTTCCCCAGTTTTTGCATTGATTTATTTCTTTTTATTGTTTTTTTAACTCTAATTCAAACTGCTTGGCTTACTTTTTTTCTCATATTTATTGTATCTTCAGTTTTTCGTGTACTTGATCGATTTTTGTAGCAGTTGCATGTGATGGCATTACAATTAAAGTATTCACCCAGAGTGGAAGTAACTGACACTGACCTTTCACAATAAATTTTGTGTCAGTTTGGTTTTTGACCTAAAATAACTATATTTTGAGAATGTGCCTCATGAATGAAATAATTAGAGAATAACAGATTTGTTAATATATAATTTCATTTACTTTATTTCTTAAATTCCATTCCTAGAGAACATTAGTTGAATACTCGTTCGAAATTCGGACACAAGGCCATGACGCGCTTTAATTTAAAGAGCCATTGGGCATTATCCAAATATTAATGGATTCCTACAACCGTTTTGTCTCAAACAGACGCTGCTGACGCAGATGAAGACTACCCAATTCAAATGCCTGTCACCATCTGTCATCATAAAAGTATCTGAATCGATATTGCCATCTTCGAAATATTAGGAATCAATTGTTTCTGGAACTATTAGTTCCAAGCTGTTAAGTCCACCAGTATTGTCTGTGGAATTACTTACTGAACTAAGTTATCTATCGGTGTCCTATATGTGTAAATTAATGATGACTTCCGAGACATTTGCATTATAATAATGTTAGTGAATTGCCGTCTTCCAGGACAATGGTTTAAGATGCTGTTGAGATCAACTGTAAGGAGGTTGGATATGATATCTTCTTTTACACTCTGATACAGAGTGTTAAAATGATAGAAATGAAATTTATATTATTTAGCATTATAGTATTAGTTTTGTTTTACTCCTAGCAAAATTAATATAATTACTTTAGAAAAATAGCTAAAAACAAGAATATACTTAATAATATCATGTTTACATCAATATATACCATCTGAATAATGTTTTAGTAACACCTTGAAATATGCTTGTCCGAAAATTATGTCTGTCTCATCTTGAGCCAATAGCATATTATAATGCAAGCTAAAAGGACTAATTTTATATAGAGTGAAAATATAGCTTTTGTCTGCAATTTATTTAATTTAATTTCCATATTTACTTGTACATTTATAATCGTCTGATGTATGCAATTAAACCTTTTTTTTTAAATAAAAGGAAATTTGTTTCTATCAACAAAATAAAATTTCTATTTTATTGAGATAGACCAAATTTAATCTAATTACTTTAGAAAATTAAATAGATAAAGTTAATGAATATTTAATTAATGTATTAACGTATATCCCATAGAAATAATTTCGTGGAATCTAGGAAAATCCATGTTCATAAAATACTCATTATAATGAAAATAATATTGCCTCGTAATGAATATTTAATTGTAATGTGCACAGAAAATAGCCTTATAATGAAACTTAAGGTACTACTTCAAATGAAAGAAAGATTTACTTCTTAAATGGATTTAACTGCATTTGCAATGTATATTAATAATATATATAGACACGCATCTTTCCGAAATTAAACTGGTTCATTATCAAAAAATTCTTTGGAAAATTTTTCCTTTTAATATGAACAATAAACCCCACTTTAAAATAAAATACTGGCTAATCAACTAAGGTTCTTTATTTATTTTGCTGCTTATGTTTTTATTATTAGTACTATCATTAATTTCATCCAGTTACAATACCAGTTGCAATCAGTTGAAGTATAGTATAGTAGATCCCACAGCAACAAGAAAAAAAGGCAGTATTGTTATCAGTGCTTTCATCTTATTGCAATACAGTGCATTATATTATGGTATCTCCAACAGCAATTCTTGGCTTAGAGGATGCGCATTATTATTAATACTTTCATCCAATTGCAATATGATGCAGTATAATATAGAGCTCCAACAATAGTTTTTGGCTGGGGAAAAGTACATTATTATTATTATCAATACTTTCATCCAATTTCTACATGATGCACTATAGTATGATACGTTCAACAACAATTTTTGGCTGTGAAAATTACACAATATATGTCTATTTCATAGTCCAATTGTACCTTTGAAACTCACCATCTATACATAAAACATGGCATCTATAAATCTCTTGGTGGAAATCTCTAAGAATTGCTCAAGTTCCTATGAAACATTACGATCTTTGAATCGACAAGGAATTCACAACAACTGAAATATACAGTATTTACAAATTGTATATTATATTTAACATTGCGCAGTTTAAAACACTATTAGTGTTTCTTGAATAAGCAAATTTTTATTTATTTCATCATTATTTTAATCTTCAACTACATCATTCTAATCCAACCAATATGAATCATTCAGCATTTTAGTTCGGCCAAATAGGGTTCTGGGCCAATAAACCACATAACAGCAACAGCATCATCTCAGTACCAAGAAATCTATATTGACTTCAAATGAACCGTAGGCTTGTCATTTGAGGTATCATTTGCTTTGACCTTATTCTCAATCTAATCCAACCATAACTAACTAGATTCGAAACGTTACTTTAAATCCTTATAAATGAAATCTCTAAGCACTGCACAACTTACCACCAACTGATTACGACGCCAAAACGCTGAAACGACATATAAATCGGCTCGCAACAACTGTAAAACTTCGTAGGTATATATTATACTTATCATTGCGCAGTTTAGGGAACTGTTAATGCTACTTGAATAGCCAAATTTTTATTTGATTCCTCATTATTCATTATTATTTTAATTTGGCACATATAGCAAATATGACTATTGGGCCAATAAATCGCACAACAAAAACAAAAACAGCAGCAGCATTTTAATACCAGTAAATCTTCAAAAGAACAGTAGTTTACATTTGAAGTAGCATTGACCTTGACCTTATTCCTAATCTACCCATTTAATCACAATCAGCTACATTCAAAACGTTACTTTAAAACCCTATAATTGAAATCTCTAAGCACTGCTCAACTTACCGCTAAAAGTTACGACGCCAAAACGTCGAAACGACATCTAAATCGCCTCGCAACAACTGTAAAACTTCGTAGGGATACATTATACTTATCATTGCGCAGTTTAAGGGACTATTATTGCCACTTGAATAACCAAATTTTTCCAGAGTAAACAGACGGTTCAAGAAGTACAAGTCTTCCAACTAAAAGACATCGAGAAAAAAGAAAGAAAAAAGACGCATTTTCCCGTATGCTCGAGCGGGCACTTTGTCATAGGAAAGCCAGTGCCGTTAATTAGACGGTTTTCGCATTTAACGCTCTTCAGTCCCCTTATGCATACTTCATTAAGTCATTTCGGGGCAACCTAAGGATAATGGCCAGGGATAAGTCACCGGCGTTAAAGGCTAACTTGCCTTTGGCATAGCAATTTAATTACGTAGCATTAGCATTTGAGGAAAGTGCCGCATTTACTTGGTTTGCTTTGAAAACAAATTGAAAACTTTAGAATCTTCATTAAGCTTGAAATGGAGCAGATTTTCTTGAAATGAAGATATTCTGCTTCCTGCTTTCCAGTACTCTTTTCTATATTTGTATAGATTTAAAAACAGATTTTTCGGTTTCTGGTATATATTATTTTTAAAATAGAAAATAATTGTAATGGAAATGTAATAGTAAGATATTCTGTTTCGTTACGAATAAGATTTTCCTAAGGAGCTAGGTTTGGTATTAAACTGTTTATTCCGGAACTTCAGATTTATTTAGAATCTTCATTAAGGTTCAGAAATTTGAAATTGTCTTGAATTCTTGAAATAAAGATACTCTAATTCGTTCTTTACTGTCTGCTGAGGAATTTAATTCTTGTATTTGAAATCAGCCAAAAATTTATTTTATGTTTTTATTGATGTATAAAAGCACATAAAATTATTTAAAACTGCATTAAAAAATCTATTGAAATGCAATTTTGAGTTGTTTTAATCAAATATCACAGAAAGTTTGATAATTTATTAATTTTTGATTCTGTATATATATGAATTAATGTAATAAATGAAAAGTAACAGGATCTATCCATCACTTATTTTGACACTATGAACTAAAGAGGTTAAAATTTAGTTTATTATATATAGTGTACTCGTTTATGGAATACAGCGAAATATGAAGTTTTGAATGTGGAGAAGAATTTAAAAACCATGTTGCTTCAAAATATTTTGTCTAAAATATATTTCATTTTCGATAACAATTTGATTGTACGTCATTTGATTTTTTAATTGATGTAACTGCATTAAAAGTTTCATTACATGTAGCATAATATCGTATAGAGATAGGAAGTAGCATTATTGGACAGTTTGGTTGAATCCTTCAATATTCTGTGCAACAAGGAAGTTATTATCAGATATTTGAACATTGATATTGAAATCAAATAATCGTGTTAGATGTCTCATTTAATCCTTTTTTAATTTACAAAATTAAGAATTGAACCAATCGTTCTCTTGCCCTTTAATTATATCCTTAACTAGGATTCATTGAATTTTTTCCATAACTTTATACAATTCACACATATTTATCCATTCTATTTAGTTACCTTTTCCAAATGCATAAATACGAAATTATTACATTAAGAAATAACGTTATTAGCAACCAAATTTTCCAAATAGCATTCATTTATTTCTTAGATTAATTTATTCAAATTCAAATAATGAAGATTTCCATCTAAATTAATCTGACCGTTTTTCCATTCGATTCCTTCAGTTAGTTCAAAGCATTAATATACTCGATCATTATGAATTTAGATCTCAGTCAGTTCGGTCATAGAATTTTTTTAAACAGAAAATTTTACGTTAGTTATGCGATCTGCTTTAGTAATCCTCTATTTATTTATTTATTTAGCAATCATTTATTTATTTATTTTCACAGCTTTACACAATTTATCCATTCCATTTAATTGCTTTTTCCAAATGCATTAAATATAAAATCTTTACTTCAAGAAATAATGTTATTAGCAACCAAATTTTCAAAATGGCATTCATTTATTCGTTAAATTAATTCATTCAAATGCAAATGCCGAGGATTACCATCTAAATTATTCTCATCGTTTTCCCTCTCGTTTCCTTCAGACTGTTCAAAGCATTAATATCCTCGGCCATTATGAATGGAGATCTCAGTCAGTTCGTTCATAGAATTCTTCTTCAAAACAAACTTAAAGAGAATTGCTTTAATAACACGATCTGCTCACGTAATCCTCTAATTTTTTTTTACACCTTTACTTATAACTCATTGATTGTTTTTCAAAAGTTTGCAAAAACTCATCCAGTTCCATTTCATTCATTGCCTTTTCCAAATGCCTCAAAGCACAAAATATTTACGTTAAGAAATAACATTATTAACAATTGAATTTTCCAAATGGCATTCATTTATTCATTAGATCAATTTATTCAAATGCATATTTTGTAGATTTCCATCCTTTTCCCTCTCGATTCCTTCAACCAGTTCAAGGCATTAATATCTTTTAGATCTCTATCATGAGTGGAGATCTCAATCAGTTCTGTCATAGAGTTCTTCATCAAAACAAACTTAAAAGTTTTTACTTTTAAACTCGACCTACTCATGTAATTCTCAGTTTATATGCACCTTTAATTATAACCCATCATATTTTTTTCAAAGCTTTTATTCATAGATTTTTTTTTTCAAAATTTTGCAAAACTCATCTAATTCCATTGCAATCATTGCCTTTTCCAAATGCATCAAAAGACTTAATCATTATTTTAAGGAATAACGTTATTAATATTCAAAACATCTAAATGACATTCATTTATTCAAATCCAAAGATTTCCACCTAAATAAATCTGTCGGTTTTCCCATTCAGTTCTTTCAACCATTTCAAGGCATTAATATCTTCTGCCATTATAAATGGAGATCTCAGCCAGTTCGGTCATACAGCTCTTCTTCAAAACAAACTTATAATTTTACGTTAATTACGTGATCTGCTCACGTAAATCTTGATTTATTTATGTCTGTAATTAATTCGATTTTCCCATTTTGAAAACTGTGCTAAGCTCTTTCTATCCTATTTCATTCATCGCCTTTTCCAAATTTCATGGAAGGACCAAATATTTACATTAAGGAATAACGCTATTAAATTATAACTATCCAAATCGCTTTTGTTTACCTCTGACTGTTTTCCCACTCTGTTCCTTCAGTCAGTTGAAAGCATTAATATCCTCGACCATTATGAATGGAGATCTTAATTAATTCGGTTAAAGAGTACTTCAAAAGTTATAGAGTTCTGCGCTTTAAAGAGGTTTTCGCAGCATAATTAGAACAATAGCTTTTGCGAGAGAAAAATCCAAAAAAAATCCAAATTAAAGAATTTTACGTTAATTATGCGATCTGCTCACGTAAGCCTTATTATTAAAATAATTCCTTGAATTATTTTTTTTTCAAAACTTTGGACGACTCAGTCTAAGTCAGCCTTATTCTCACAGTCTTAATCTGTAACTCATATATCTCAGTCAGTGAGTTCTTCAAAATAAATTATGCACTTTAAAAAGTTTTGTGTTAATTACGCGATCCTCTATTTATTTATAATTCATAGGTGTTTTTTTTTCTCAAATTGTTGCAAAATCATCCAATTTTATTCATTACTTTTGTCCAAATGCATCAAAAGACTAAATCTTTCCATTAGGAAATAACGTTATTAACAACAAATTTTCCAAATGGCATTCACTTATTCGTTAGATTAATTTATTCAAATGCAGATGCTGAAGATTTCCATCCAAATTAATCTGACCGTTTTCCCACTCGATTCTTTCAGTCAGCTCAAGACATTAATATCCTTGGCCATTATGAATGGAGATCTCAGTCAGTTCGGTCATAGAGTTCTTCTTCAAAACAAACTTAAAGAGTTTTACGTTAATTACGCGATCTGCTCACGTAATCCCCTCGACCCATCTTCCTGACCCAAAAGGAATTTTCCAGTTTAGAAAACGAGCTTGCCTTCCGTCCATCTTCCACAATGCTCTTTCACCCTCGCAGGCATCGATCAAGGCTCTATTCATTATGAAAAGTATAAAGGATTTATTCTTTCTAGAGGCGTTCGCTTCAATAATTAATAGGCAAAGTTCATACTGTGCCGATACAAGGGGAAGATTTGTACATCTTTGACATCGATGTCTGGAGCGGGATTGGTAAGCCATTCTCGTCCTAATGCTGTTGGTTGCCGAGAATACTGATGCGTGTAATGCTGGTGGGGGAAATGGCGAAACATTGTTTGTTGAATGTGGCTCGGATGGGTCTTGATTGGTATTCTTGGCTCATTTTCTTAATTGGTTAGCGTCCGACCTTCCTTGGCTGTTGCAAATTGAAGCATTGTAAGAATAGGTAATACGTGATTATTTCTTAGTAGGATAATATGACCCATTATCATTGTGGGCGGCGGTGAAATGAGTTTCTATTTAATTCAACAAACGTAAACTTATGGCTTTTGTGTTGTTTTATTGGGTTGATATTGAAAGAGCCGAGGTATAGTTATGCTTTTATTTGAAACACAATGATGCGCAAGGGGAAATTAGAATAGATGAGTTTCTGGGAAATTGAAATCAGAATTAAAAAAAGATATATGGAGATATGAATCGTGATTTTAATTTGTTTGCTTAAATGGAATTGTTTGTCTACGTTTATGTTGAAATTGAAAACATTTTTATGCTTAATCATTTTCTTAATTGGAAATTCTGTTTTTATTGTCAAGGTATTATATGTTTTGAATAGAAAAAAAAATTAATAATTTTTCCCGGCTATTATTAAGATTTAGAATAAATTAATCGTTGAATATCCGTTTTTTCATTCAATATTATTTTAATTAAAATTTCAGAAACGTGAATTAATTTTTAGCTTCTTTAATTTAAATTTTGAATTACATGTAACAAATATCTATGAAATATGTTATGGCAGTGTAATGTTTTTCAATAATAATCACTAAATAAGAACACATTACAACAAAAATTAAATTTACTTCTGCAGTATAATTAAAAACCTTTTATTGTAATAAATCCGTTTTTATGAACCTGTTTGAAATATTTTGCAATTATTAATATTTCTATGCTTATATATATTTCTTGGCAGAAAATTATTTATTTGATCATGCATCATATAAAATATATTCACATTTAAGATTTTAAAAATTAGTTCTTGTTATTTTCAGTTTCTCTATAGGCAGCGGTCATGAACTATTCTTACACTAATTTTTCAAATATGTTAGCTCATTTTAAAAACGTTTGATTTGGCAATTAACTAAAACCAGAGGGTATGATATCTCTGAAACTTTACCGCATATCTTCTAATTAATATATTATCCACCTCCCCTACACACAGTATAACATCGCAGCATAACATACAGCAGACATTAGGTAAGACCGTTAATGTCTTGCATTGGCAATTAATAATTCCAAAATATTATTTTTAGCATTATATTCTCTTTGATGATTTTTTGGTGATAAATCCCAGGCTCTCAGCAATCGATTTCGTGTTTTAGTCCCATTGTTTTCTACCAAATGAAGCCATAATTTGACGTAGAATTATAATTGTAGTCATAAAATCACGCACCAAATTTCGCATATTGAAATCAATGCATTTCTGAGTTTTCGCATTTACAAGTTTATGAAAGTACAGATCGACAGAAAGTCAATCTCTCAACGAATTCGGTTTCAAAGTGTATAAGTTTATAAAATTTAAATGCCAAATGTTTTTCATCTCAAATTTGTTTTTCATCAAATGTTTTACAACTCTCTTTTATAGTTATCCTGTTAACTTATATTCGGATACTGCACAGGCAAGCTTAGTTTTCTCTGAATAGATTTCATTCGAAATTTGGTAGAAATTGAAATATTTGATGTAATATTGGCGACAATATACCAAATTTTTTATGTCTAACTCAAAAATATGTTCTTTAATCATTGGGTGATATGTTTGGATAGGTTAAAATTGCACATACAGGCTTCCTCTGAATGGATTTCATTCGGCATTTGGTAGAAATTGAAAAATTTGGTGTAATATTGGCTACAATGTACCAAATCTCATACGCGTTAAAAGCAGTTTTAGATTTTATTTGTCATTGTTTGACAAATATAATGCAAAAAAATCTATTTTTAAAACTCGAAGAGGTCTAAAACGTGATGATTCATCAAAATTTCGAATTCTAATTTTCGACCTATTACAATACCTCCTCCATACTTCATACAGGAAAAAGTAAATGTTACTGTTAGTAAAATTTTATTTCAAGGGAAATAATAATGCAAATCCTTAAATATTTGTATGAGAATTGATTTTAATAGTTTTTCTCACAAATCAAATCGAATTTATGTTTTTTTTAAGTTTTAAAAAATAACGCTTTTAAATTTTAAAGATTTTTTTTTTGTAATTTTTTTTTACCTGGGTCTTCTAAAACTGAAATGAAGGTAGCTTTGTTTATCATAATCTTTCATATCTATTAGTCATAAAGCGGCATGTTTAGATAAGTTAAAATTCAACTAGAATTTATTTGAACTGAGTGCATAATATATATTTAAACACGCTGTGTCTGCACATCAAGAATTCTTCCTTTTCGTCATTCATTTAAACACACATTTGAATAATAAATTAAATATACAGTAGTTGTTTTGCATGATTCTACAAAATTATATTAAATATTTCCCTTCTAAACTCTAAAATTTAAAATTTCAGTTCATTAATAATTATCTTAAAAGGAATTGACATTGTCAAGTGGGATGAAATGAGTCGATCCTATTTCCTACATAAATTGGCGTATTTGAATGACTTGTACTTAGCACTTATTTGGTAAAAAAAGTACTAAGTACTTTTGTACCTAAGTACAAAGCCATTCAAATGCTTAGTATAAAGTACTATTTGAATGACTTAAAATTAGTATCTTGTTTAATTTTCTAATAATTAGTAATTGCATAATTTTAATTATTGGGTTGCTTTATCACACTTTATAGTACATATGTTCATTTAAAACTGTTTTGGAGTGTAACTATGAATGCTGGTTAATTTTCCGTAATCGCAATTATACATTATGGTACTGTCGTCAAATTATAAATTTCAAGTGATAAATATATCGATCCAAAAATAACATCCAACTGTAACTGGGTAATATGAAGGTTAAAAATACTAAAAGAATTTTGTTTTAGTTGTTTATAATCATTTGTTGATATCATAAAGCATAAAATCGTTTGAAGATTTTATACATAATATAGTCGTCTTACGATAATTTTTACGCTTATTGAATATTTCGTGAGTTTGACGTACTATATTGTTAAGTCTAATAATAAATTTCAGTTAATATGTGGTAAAATATATATATATAGTGTATGATTTTATTAAAATCCATAGTTTCAACTTTAATTTTTAATGTTATAAAAATCAAAACTTTGTCTTGTTTGTCCGAAATTAATGTTCAAAACATTGTCAACAAATTGTGGCTAAATCCGTTGTCCGAGAAGAGCACTCACATTTATTTCTTATTTTTTAAAGATTGAATTAAATATTTAATTATTGTCGCCATATTACAGTTACAATTTGATATTCTCATTTGCTACGTATAACAAATATTTTTTACTTAGTATTATTGTCATAAAATAATTTAAATATTCTGTTGTTTTTAGTACCATCCACTATGAAAGAAAATTCACTTCCTAATTTTTTTTCCAATTCAGGAAGAAAAAAAAAAACATTTGTTTACATTTTATTTCTCGATTTATTTCTTACCTTTCAAGGGAACAGGAAATATCTCCGGAAAAAAAAACACCATGCATAAAGTAAACAAAATTCCATCTACCAGACGAAAAAAAGAGTGCTTCTTGTTTTATTCAAGCTCGGGATAATGAGAAATAAGCTCTGAATGCGCATATCCTAAGTTGTTTATGGTCTGAGATTTATTCCTAGATAAAGCAAATATCTCTGTAGAAAAATTTATTTTGTTTTTTGAATCCCTATCTCCTATTAATATTAAACAGCCATCATTAAGAACTAAAGAGGTATGCTTGCGCATTCTTTGCATTTAATTATTTTTTTCCTCTTCTATTGCTTCCAATTCTTGGGAAGCAACAGAAATGAAGTAAAATAAAATCAAGAAGAGCGGAATATATGTAAAAAAATAAATAAATAAATCTTTTTCCAGATATTTTTATTCTGTTTTTTGATCATACACAGCGGCGCAAAAACCACAATTTCTGATTAAGCATCCTAATGCGTGTGCTACGAGCTCGGAATGAATGGTGGATGGCTTGCTAAGCTTGCCCAAGAAGTGATTGTTGCGTCTTCTGCATATTGATTGCTGCTTTTATATGCAAGTCGACTAAGCCTAGTCGTGAGTTCTGTTTCCTCCCCCAACTTCATCCGCGAGAGCTAAAAACACGAGCAGTTCGTGATCCAAAGCATTCATTCCTTATTCCCCGGCGTTCGCTTCATGCAGATGACGTTTATCTCCGGCTCTATGGCTAAACGAAAGCGGTGAATAAAGAATTAACCGATTTGGTTGTATTCGTTATTCATGTTCTGCGCTGCTCGAGATGGTCTCTAGGAGTGAAGGATGGTGGGTAATAACAGTGGGTAGAGATATTTCACAGTGATTCATGGACGTCATTTGCCCGACTTGGTCGCTATGAGGTTACTGGTGGATGGTTATAAAAGCCTAAGAGATTAGAATCAATTTTGGGGTAAGATTTTCGGTGATAAGTGGTTAGAGAGAACACGACACTGAAAGCATCTCCTATCACTTCCAGTTTTTTTTAAATATTATTTATTGAAAGTCTTCAAGATGACGTTATCGGACAGCTTCTAGGAGCAAAATCGCTATTTTGCCTTTATGCTATTGTAACCTCTTTTCATAATGCATTCCCTCGTTTTTTAAACCAGCGTATGTACCACTTTGACTACCACGTTTAATTTCTTTCAATGTAATTTATATGAGCTCTTAGGCTCCATGTCTACCAAGTATTTTGCGTATACCTCAACAATACCTTGGCAGACATGGTAGTCAAATTATTGATTATGTATGCACAAAATATATCAATTAAATCATTTAAAAAAAATAAAAGCTCCATATTGCTTCATTGGCTTCATTTAATGGAAATTAATACTTTGATGGTAAATGGCACATACTTTTGTAATTGCTTGAAAAAAAAATCGCTTTCGCTTCAGAATTCTATTTATGGACGAATACGAAAAGTGCAAAATGCTTTAATTAAAATCTGTTTAACACGGTTGCTTTCATAGTGCTACAGTTGCAGCAGATTTCGTAAATAAATTGCTTAGAAAAATGTAGAATTATCTTTTCTTCTAATTTCAGTGCACTGTATCTAAGAATAAAGATAATGTCAATAAAAAATATTCTGGTGTATTCTCATTTCTGCAGATTCCCTATTTCATTTTGTTTCTTGTGCTCTCATTTCCTAAACTGATTCACCAATGGCTCCAAGAGGACTTTACTGTATCCGACTTCTAATTGGTATTCTCCAACTTCGTTAGACTAGATTGAGCTTCGACCATCTTTCATTTCTCCTTCAGAGCCCTTATTCCTAAGTTTCGAATCTTAGTGAATCATAGGTATCAACTCTCCATGCCTCAGGACCGATTAACGTATTCCTAATTGGTATTCCTGTATTCGACTCCTAATTGGTCTTTTCCAACCTTTGCCTTTCTCCAGCTTCGTTAGACTAGATTGAGCTTTGAACATTAAAATTATTCCCCATTTCCGATTCTTAGTGCATCATGGGTATCAACTCTCCATGCCTCAGAACCGATTAACCTATTTTCAACGTTTCGTCATCTTTACTACTTCTAACAAACAAACAAAAAATAAACGCGTTAACAGCACATTTTCACCTTTACTCCATGACTCAATATTTCGATGTTCTGTGGTTCACAAGAGCGTTTTTGAAGCCAAACGCAGAAACCTCTTTGTTCTGCTATATTGTCAGTCACAAAATGTTGTTAACAGAGCTTAAATTGCAATTGAAAAAACGGTGCTTAAAAAAACAAGAGAAAATTATTGATTTTCTTGACGAAAAGTGAGCCAACAAATTGAATACAGCAATCTACTGTTTATAATACAATATATATAGGTTTGGACCATCAGTACAAGTAGATGATTTTCAAAGACATTATAATATAACTACCCCCCTTTTTTCTCACTTTGTACAGTTACTCCACAGAAGTCGCTTATTCGTGATTGCTGCTCTATTTGATTCAACGAATAATCAGAAGATTGCAGTTCTCTTTATATTTTAACGCCATGCTAAGTTAATTTATGTGCAATCAAACTTTCTGTTGACTTTCTGTCAAGATTAATATGCCTATAAAAACAATTCTCAATTATTAAGAATAATATTAAATAATATGAGTCTACCAGGCATACGTTATTATGCCTTTCATCATTATATATTCATCATTCTCAAACCTCGATTTTAAATATTTGAATATTAGAAGCAAGAAAGAAAGTAAAAGCACCGCTAGTTTACCGCCAAATCAAATGACCCGCAACTCCATTATCGTCGAGTCTTTTATTTTTCCACGACGTTCTTTTTTTGATGCAGATCAAAAGAGTTCGCCATGAATAATGCCAACCCTTACTTCTTCTTCTCAAAGATTTAAAGAATGTTTGAAAAATAAGCTTACCAAGGGCCCTACCTCGGCTGCTCATTTAGAACTGGCATAAATGAGTGTTTTTACAGAATCTCGCTTTTTCCTTGAGGCGCTTCCAGTGGCTATTTAAAGCTGGAAACCTGCATTTTCTTTCCTGGTCAAATGACTCTCATTAATCCAGAGAAACTAGCGAAGTAAGGCTGCTCTCGGAGAAGTATTTCCACATTTTCCTCTGAATAGGCGGTAATTCTTTTCTTCGTTTTTCTCTTTTTCTTTTTCCCTATTTAAGAAAAAGAAGAGTTAAGAAAAATGTGTAACCACCAGCATTGGAACTGTGGCATGAAGAAGTCGGTCAAAAACAAGCTCCCCCCCCCCAAAAAAAGGGGGATGGGGTGGGTAGTCGGTGGATAAAAACGTGGCAGTGGAAATCGCTATGTCTTTCTAGTTATTTATTTGAAATTCAATTTTAGAAAGACTTCCATTTTAGTAATCACGAATAACGCAATGTTTCTTTTAAATTTTTTATTGGTAGCTTTCTTTTTATTTTTTTGTATCATTGCTTGTTATTTTCCAAAATCCTTTTTTTCCCCTGGCGGCATTCCAAGGAGAGTTTTGTAGGGGTGGTGCTAAGGGAGGAGAAAAAAAAAGAAAAGAAAAAAAAGAAAACCTTAGAAAGTTTTAAAAGGGAGAGTTTTTCTCTATGTATTCATTGGAATTTTTACTTGTACATGAATCTAAGATAAAAAATATATAAATATATCATTTGTTTATTTATTTATTTATTTTTCACTCCCTTTTCCGCTTTTTCGGTTTGGCTTGCTTTACTAGAGAAACCGAGTTACATGAGAAAAAGAAAAATTTAGTGGGAAATTTTTCTTTTTTGTATGAAAGAAAAAAAAAAGATAAAAATTGTTTCGAAACTGTTAGAAGTATACTATCTGTGGATCGCTTTGATGTATAAGGTATTTGAAATATAGAAATAGTTCTTATGCGAAATTTAATCCTACTTTATACGAATAATTTAGTCGGAGCTCATTTTTCTCAATGCTTCTTCTCTGTTGTGAATCGTATATTTTTATGATAAATATATTTATCAGTTTTTTTATGTACATATAATAAATGATGAATAACTGAAAACAATTTTTCTTCATACTGTTCTGATTCGACGTTAAAATGTTGGCTTAAAAGCGAATGGAATTTTTTATTCAGATTGTTGCCATTTGTATTTAAACTGTAAACTTTTTAAGTATGGATTGTATTTCAGAAAGATTTATGATAAGAGACACTGACATGAGTTAGTGTTTCTTATTTCTTATATACTATGTTTGATTTTTCTTGTCATCCAAAATTAAAAAGATGTGCACATTATTTATTAAAATATATGATTATTTCTTTCTGTCAAAGGAAAATTTTTTTAATGTTGACTATGAAACTAATTTATATTTTTTGAAGGACCTTGAAAGGAATTTTTTTATTTTGTATCAGTCTGAATTGATAAAAAAATCATGATATTCATTATCATTTGCATTTTTAAATCATTTCTTAAGCGAAAAAATATTCAAAACTAAATATAATTTGCATTTAATAGTTTTTTCTTCCTGTACAGTAATACATTACGATTAAATTCTTTATAAACTTTCTTTTGACAAATTGGTAGTTTACGAATTCATGTATTTTTTTCTGTCTATTTTTTCAATCGAAATGAATTTTTATGAAACTATTTCGAGCCTCTATTCCCTTTCACAAGCCCAAAAATGGAGTTTTGAGGGGAAGGGCGATTGTGAGTTCGCTGTTTTCATTATTTTTTTAAACTTTTTTATTTAAATTTAATTGTTTCATGCTTATAATGTTTCGTGTTTTTCCATTTCACGTAGGGAAATTCACTATTATTTCCTTATTCTAATTGTCAATTAATTAAATAAAATTTTGACTTCGTACTAGGGGGTCCATCTGGTAATTAGTTTTAGAATCTATTGAACACAAAGTTGAAACGTAATTTTTTTTTTCAATTCAATGCTTAAATAAAATAGGTTTGTTAACATAAGCATGTTTTGAAAAGTTTTTTTTTTTTAAATTAAGGCTCTATTTGAATCTATTAATATAGCATAAGTACCATGCATGCATATTCGAGAATTTTATGAAACTTTCTCACATTATCTCTGATAAAGAAGTCATCCCCTCTTCTCCTTACAGACACATACAACTATATACCTTGGGTAAGTCGTATACCTTGAGCGTCATGGGTGCTCAGATTCTTAATATAATAGCTTAGAACATAAGAATCTTGTTTTTGGGGGAACAATAAAGGTAGCACATCTGGCACTTTTATTTTAACTACATACCATGGGTGAAAAAAATTAAGAAAGATCGATCTTTTGCATAAATCTAGGATGCAATATTTGACAATTAATCCGTCATTACAATAACTTTATATTCCCTAATGTAAAAGCAAATATTTATTAATATTATCTAATATTTTCCTGTATAAATATTTATAAAAACAAATATTTAACATTTCTAATATTAGCATCAAAATAGAAATCTAAAGTCCTTTATCTTTGCTTTCAATAAATAGGAAAAGTTAGTAGAGAGATAATTCATTCTGTGAATTTGTTAAAGGGTCAAATAAAAGATATTATGAACATTTTACTGTATATTTCTGCTCATAAATTATGATTTTTCAAAAAACTTCTTGCCGTTTCTTTATAGAATTGCAAATCTTTACTAATAATGTAATATGATTCTTAATTTACAGATCTAATTATTAATTATCTGTTACTAATCTAATTATTATTATTACTTTATAAATTGTTTATTACATATTTCCAATAATAATTTGTGATTTTCCGAAACATTTCTTGCCGTTTGTTGGATTTCATGGAATTGTAAATATGGAATTAATGGAATTATGAAAATTATGGAAAAATGGAATTAATTTATAAAAATGATTAATACTTCATATTATTACCTTGTTATATCTTAATTTCATTATTAATTTTTTTTTCTTTTTCAGGTATGTATTTTTTGTGCTTATCTGAAATTTTATGGTAAGTTAAAGTTTTCAACAATTATGTAGTAACAAAGAATAAATATTATGAATTAGCTCTTGATTTTATATGATAAATATGCGATAGAAATATTCGTTATCAAAAAAAATTTTAACTGCTATTTGTAATTTCATTGCATGATATTACATATTTTGATCTTCTATCTTGAAATTATTTTTATCAAAGGAAAGATTATTTTTAATAAATTTTATTTCATATTTTTGCTATGCATATATAGATATGTGTGTGTATGTTTTTGCGCGCGCGTGTAATAATATTTTTAGCATCTAATTTAAATCCAAATTAATTTCTAAAGTTTTATCTTAATTTAAAAAGTATCAAAGTCATTCTACAATACTCCCTTATTTCCTTTTCCAATTTCACTTCTTAATCCAATTCTGCTTAATTGATTCAACAGAAGCTTTGTAAAATTGCTGATTCAGCTAGAAACCGACCTCCACACGTGAAGGGCTAGAAAAATGCCCGATATGCAAATTCTTTTTTAAAAAAGATCCCTGTGTTTTCTCTGCTTTGAGATTCACTCGTGCTGAAATCCCTAAGAGAATATTAATAGTATATTAGCACTGTAAACAATATTTTCCCTATAAAAATATGGTATAAAAGACGAGGAAAAATTAATTTCATATCTTTTTTGTCACTTCTGCTTGAAAAAAATGCCTGCCTCCAAATAAAATTAAGCGAACATTATAAACGAAAAGTTTCTTTCTGGCCTCTCACCCTATATATATACACTGAAGTGACAAAAGTCATGGGATGACTGTTAATATCGTGTCGGTCCTTCTTTTGCCCGGCGAAGTGCAACAACTCGACGTGTCATGGAGTCCACAAGTCGTTGGAAGTCCTCTGCAGGAATATTGAGCCATGCTGTCTGTATAGACGTCCATAATTGTGAAAGTGTGGATGGTGCAGGAGTCTGGGCACGAACGGACCTTTCGATGATGTCCCATAAATGCTCGATGGGATTCATATCGGGCGATCTAGGTGGCCATATCATGCGCTGTAATTGTCCGGAATGTTCTTCAAACCAATCGCGAACAGTTCTGGCCCGGTGACATGGCGCATTGTCATCCATAAAAATCCCATCGTTGTGTGGGTACGTGAAGTCCATGAATGGCTGCAAGTGATCTGCAAGCAGCTGAACATAACCATTTCCAGTCAATGATCGGTTCAGTTGCACCAGAGGACGGAGTCCATGCCATGTAAAAACAGCCCACACCATTATGTAGCCACCACCAGCTTGAACAGTGCCTTGCTGACAGTTTGGGTCCATGGCTTCGTGGGGTCTGCGCCACACTCGAACTCTACCATCAGCTCGTAACAACTGAAATCGTGACTCATCTGACCACGCCACGGTTTTCCACTGGTCTAGGGACCAGTCGATATGCTCACGAGCCCAGGAGAGTCGCTGCAGGCGATGTCGTGCTGTCAGTAAAGGCACTCGAGTCGGTCTTCTGCTGTCATAGCCCAAGGAAGACAAATTTCACCGCACAGTCCTATCGGACACGTCCCTCGTACGTCCCACATTGATTCCTGCTATTATTTGACTAAGTGTTGCGTGTCTATTAACATTGACCATTCCACACAGACGTCGGCGGTCTCAGTCGTTAAGTGCATGTGGTCGCCCACGGCGCTGTCCATGATGGGATGTGATGCCTGAAATTTCATACTCTCGGCACACTCTTGATACTTTGGATCTCGGAATGTTGAATTCACTAACGATATCCGCAATGGAATGACCCATGCGTCTAGCTCCAACTAACATTCCACGTTCAAAGTCTGTTAATTCTCGTCGTGCCGCCATAAATCACGAAAAACCTGTTCACATGAATAACTTGAACACAAATGAAAGCTCTGGAAAACGAACTGCGCATTTATACTTTTTCGTTGCGATACTACTGCCATCTGCATATTTGCATATTGCTATCCCATGACTTTTGTCACTTTAGTGTATATATATATATAACAAAGTTTTTGAAACATTGAGTAGTATTGTGGTGAAATATCTTTAAATTTTTTTAAATTAATGAATGTGTCTAATGTGTTTAATATAATTTTAAATAATTTATTTTTTAGTGAATTAAAAAAGAAAAATGCGCGGAGGTATGATGATCAAAAAAATTATTTTCTGATTTATAAAATTATTCAATTATTCCTTGATTTTTACATAATTAAATATTAGTTAATTAAGAATGCTTTAATAATTTATATTTAATTGTTCTTTATTTTATTAAATGGTATAAAATTGTTTTTGTAGTAATATGCTCTGAAGCTATTGATTACTGGTAGTACAATAAACTTTCTTACAATTAATATAAAAGATTTATTTAATCATGTAAAATATATATTATTATATAAATCCTTAATAGAAAAGATAGATTAATATAAAATAAAAAATCTTTGATTTTCAAAAAATACTTCCTTACTATACTCATTTTTTATTATTTTCTTACGAATCTTAAATTTTACAAATAGATCCAAATATATACGAAATATATTTTTATCATATATATCTATTGTTTCGTTTCCTGTTTTTTATAAATGCATTGTTAATTTTCGTGGCCTCTAATTCTTTTTCAAACCCCCCTACATTTAATGCATGATTATACCTGTCCTTGTAATCCTTGTGTTTGCATTTCAAAGTTTAATCTCAATTTTCTGACCTACTTTTTCAATGGATTCCATTCTCCTTTTCAAATGATAATTGTTAAGCAGTGTCAATTAATTAATGCACAGTAATTAACCGCTTACAAAGAAAAAAAATAGCTAGGTGTCGAATTTGGTAATTAATGGATCAAAATGTCTCCCTTAAAGAGCATTTTTACTTAATGCACGCCCAATTTTATTAATTTTTTACGAATAGTTCTAGTTTTATAGGAAATATATTCAAGTTAAAATATACATTTTTATAACACATCTCCCGTTTTTTGATTTTTGTGAAATACACTTATTGTTCTTATGGTCTTTGTTTCTTTTTCAAACAGCCTTGTATTTAATGAATGTATTAGGTCTGTCTTGTAGACCTCATGTTTGCATTTCAACTTTTAAACTCTGTTTTCTGACGTATCCTTTTCATGGATTTGCTTCTCATTTTTAAATTATAATTGTTAAGCTGTGTTAATTAATTAATTAATGTATTATTAATTTCATTATCGCTTACTAAGAAGAAAAATAGGTTTCGAATTTGGTAATAATGATCAAAATGTCTCCCTTAAAGAGCATTTTTACTTAATGCACGCCCAATTTTATTAATTTTTTACGAATAATTCTAGTTTTATAAGAAATATATTCAAGTTAAAATATACATTTTTATAACACGTTCAATACCTTCTTTTTACTCCTGTTTTTTGATTTTTGTGAAATGCACTTCGTTTCTTTTTCAAACCGCTTTCTATTTAATGCATGTATTAGGTCTATCTTGTAGACCTCATGTTTGCATTTGAAATTTTAATCTCAATTTTTAGATTTGCCCCTTTCATAGGACCCCTTCCCATTTTATATGGTAATTGTTAAGCAGTGTTAGTTAGATAATTAATGCATAGTCATTAATTTCCTGGTATCCCGTCCAAAACATTGTATACAATTTTCCCAGTTCCAAGGCACATGCTGAATTTCTATTGTTCGAAATAAATTTCGGCGTGAATAATGGTTTTTTTGCGCAGTTGAATTCGAAAAGCATTTCCTGTAGACAGTAACACCCAAGCTTAATGATTCGAGCTTATTTACAATGAAATGTTGCCGCTATCGTTGAGAAGAGGCGTTTTCTGTAAAGAACAAAAAATAAACTTAAAAATGCTCATATTTTTGAAAAATGCATAAACGGTGAAAGAGAAAAATCTTTTGAAGAAGAGAACGGATGTAAAATGCATGATGGAAAATTTTTGCTGGAAAGAGGGGACAGAAAAAATAAAGGAAGAAAAAAAAATGAAAAAGATTGGCTGCATCACATGAGATCTGTATGAAGCTCCATGTCTTTATGGTAGACGCTGTACGTTCACTAATTACACTAATTAGGCCTGAGGGTTAATTTTTCATTTTTCCTTTCATTATGCTGGACACGCTAGCTCCACTTTTTTTTTTTTTAGCTCTATCTATTTCCTTTATCTTGAAACACAGTATCTGTTCTTTTAGGAAAGTTAATTTCGCCAGGGAAATGTTTCCTTACTCCTTTTAAAACTTTTAATTTGCTGAAGTTTTATGCTCTTGTTATGTGCGAGCGCAGGCCTACTGCTGATAGTAGGTATTATTTTGATTCTAAAAAATCTGGAATGCAATTATCCCTTAAAGTAGCCAGGGGTCAATTAGGCACATTTGGTGGCTGGCTGCCTAGGTCGCGCTAAAAATTAAAAATTATTATTAGATTGACCTGCAAGTAGATAAATTGATGAACAAAATTTAAAAAAAAATGAGAGCTACGATAGCAAATTTCAAGTTATCATCCTGTGAGAACATTATTATTTTAAGTCCTAATTTGTCGAAATTAATTTAAATCATTAACCAGTTTAAACCGGTTTGAAACTATCGCGAGACTTTTTTATCGGTCCCTCTCCATATATATATATATAATATATAAAGAGAGATAATGATTCAATTCATTTTCAATTTTTCTTGCTGATAAACAAAGTTTGGGAGCTTGACCAATTTAGGAATTTAAAAAAAAAACTAACGTTTTTCTAAATATTGATGCATGTGTAATCTTATAGTCTCATGATAGTTTCACATTGGTTTAAAAACTGGTTAAATTAATTAAGACCGTAAGAATTCAAATAATTAATGATTTGGAAATCAAGTTATAACTTTAGTTGACGATATGTAGCCAAATGTGATAACCTTCTGCATTATTTTCAAATTTATCCAAAAAACAAAAAATGGACACCTCGAAAGCAATTAATCGTCAATTTTTTGCCTACGCATTTTGAGGCTTCAAAAAACTTCAAACCAAAGTGGTGACATGTTCTCATATAATAAGAATTGTATCAGCATTTTGTGAAATATAATTTCTCTAGTAGAATTCTGCTTCATTCCGTTTATTTAGTAAAGTATTTAATTTGTAGTGCCAATAGTAAAATAATATTAAAAGCAAATATTGCTGTTACTATTGATGGGAATTCAAATAAGTTATCACCTATATTTACTAAACCAATGTTAATGACCATCTGTATGGTGAACATTTATATCATATAATCATCTCTATAACTAGTGATAATGACCAATGCTAAAAATTACTTGCCTTAAGTGCCTATAACCCTAGCTACGCCACTGAATATCTATTTAGCATAAGCATGCTCGATATAAATTAATGCTTTTATTTATTAGCACCTTGCACTTGCACTTGCTCGCTCTATTGGTCAATTGTATGTCAAAGTCGGGCGGGCACTAATTAACGCTACCGAACAATATCCATGCACCATTCTTTTATAATTGTAACATTTATGTAATTTTCAAATAAATAAAATTCTTGAACTGTTTTGGCAAAAATGAAAATAATAGCTAAAAAAACTGAGAAAAACAACAGTAAGCAGACCACTGTCACCAGCGAGCTTTTTCAAAATTGCTTTAATTAAAATTAGTTTTAATTAATGCCAAATAAAATCATGGACAGGAAAATTATCTAGTTGGCAAAATACTGTGACCGGTCCAAAAAGCTCAGTAACTGATAATGTGGCTTTATTCCATGAAAAGCGTTTTAAGTAATGCCAGTTGGCATTTCTAATTTAAATTAATGCCTGTTAAAACCATAGACGGGAAAATTATCAAGTTTAATGTATTTTGACGTAAGTCCAAAAAGTTCACTGACTGATAATGTGACTCTAATTAATGAAAAAGCGAAACACAAGTAGCAAAAAAGCAATAGAAAAGAAAACAAATCACTCAGAAATCATTAGCACCCACGCAAGCAACAAAAACACGCTAACGCTCAGAAAGCTGCTAGATAATCCGTTTCATTTTTAGCATTACAAAGACGAAATTTAATCTTCGTATAACTGTTTCTCTTTGGTAGTTTTCTAAGAAATTGTAGAATCTTTTATAATCAAATCTAATAGAATTATATATGTAATCGAATATAGGACTTCGAATCCTATTAGATTATCTCCATAATTCTTGTATTTTCTGGGACCTTTATTTTTGTTACCTTCATTATGGAAATAATTGTTTTTCTATACATCCATTTCATAGAGAAATAACATGACCAATTCCTAGCACTATATATATAATAACATTACAAATTCCTATCCATATATCTTTGTTGCCTTCATTTTGGAGATAATTGTTTTTCTATGCATCCATTTTATAGAGAAATAACATTACAAATTCCTAGCACCATATATATAATAACATTACAAATTCCTAGCACCATATATATAATAACATTACAAATTCCTAGCACCATATATATAATAACATTACAAATTCCTAGCACCATATATATAATATTACAAATTCCTATCCATATATCTTTGTTGCCTTCACTTGGGAGATAATTGTTTTTCTATGCATTCATATCATAGAGAAATAGCACAAATTCTAGCACCATATATATGTATAGCACCATGTATACATTCAATTTACTGTTATAGCATGTCTTAACTTTCTGTGCCACTCATGGGAAGCCAAGAGTTTTAAAATAAGGTAAAATTCTCAAAAATAATTATATTCAGAATTTATATATATTTTTATATTTAAATAATTTTTTTAATATAAAGGCTTCAATATGGCTGATCAGAAATCAATAATGACTGAAATACAATATCCATTCAAGTCTCACGAGGTCAATAAAGAAATGTAACAAATCCCAGAAAAAAGAAACCCTAATAATGCCCACCATTAAAAAGCGTTTCGTTTTTGTTTGTTTTTTAATTATTTTTTCATCCCATCTTTTTGAACAATGCGAGCGAACAAATTATTCCACATGGCCGGCGATTTTAAATATGGTTTCCATTGTGTCCTTGTTTTTTTGTTCTTTTTTTTTACTTTTTAAGATTCATTTTTCTCTTTTCTTCAGTCTCAGCTTCGAAAAAGTTTAGAAAACGGTTTAAAAAAGCGAAGCGACGTCCGGTGAAGTTATTGAATGAAAAAGAAGAACCCACAAATGGGTTGGGGAAGAAGGAAGGGGAAAATGAAGAGTTTAGTGGTAAAAGCAGGGGATAAAAAAATAAATGTCAATTATTTTTTCGTCTGTTCCTCTCGTCTTTGTGATTTATGAATACGATTGCATTAAAAAAGGGGTATTCACTACCACTTCAATTTTAACGAGCGATAGAAGTCCCCGAGGTATTGAGTGTAAAAAAAAGTAAAAAAAGGGGGGGGGCTCGCTGAAATTTACCATTTTTAATGAACTTCAAACTATTCATGGCACAAGAAGTGATAAAAAGGAGCAAAATATGCTGTACTCTTGACTTCAAATAGGTGTTGGAATAAGTTAAGAATTGTGATTATTTTTCGGCGTAAATTTGAGCCCGTGCAACTTTATGATCGGATTTAACTTCGAGATATAATTTTGGAGTTATTAAAACGAGTTTCAAGGGTTTCCAGTTTTGATGAAGTAATTAAAAAGTTCGGGATACCTCAGAGAACTGTATTTCAAAGAAACTCTCTGATTCTTATTTAGCAGGTTTTCCCTCATTATGGATTTTGTATCTGTGAATATAAAAATATTGAGAATTATAAAAAATATTAAAATTTCTTTTTAAAACATGCGATTTTATTTCATTTTCTGAGAAATAAATTTTTGTTATTTTAATGCTTTTATTATGCTTGCATTACCCTAGCAAATTTTTATTTGGAGAAAATATCATACCAGTTTGGAGGGATGAAATATTTTAATGTATTGTAGCAATATTTGTAACATATTTATTTAATATAATAACATTTGTAACAATAAAAACGCACTAAAGTGAAAGCCTTTTGCCGACTTGGTGACACACTTTGGCCGTGTCGTCAAAGCGCCAAAGCACTGACTAAACGTGACAAATTTCGTGATATGTTTTTCAATTTGTTTACAAAAGTTGGTAATTTGGCTGCAGACATTGGGTTATATTTGGCGACATTGGGCAGAAATTTCTGCTATTTTCCATGGAGGAAAAAAGGTGGCTATTTGATAATCTTGTAGCAACTTTTGGCCAGAGAGTTTCTATTGTGTTTTCATTGAGGAAATATGGCACGCGATCATCTGTCTTTTTGACTGCGACGAAATTGTTGAATTTTGGCGGAGAATCTAAACCTATTTATCACGAACTCGATTTTTTTTTTTTTCTGTTCTGTGTCAGTGAGGTAGTTTGAAATGTTGCAGTTTATTGAAGTTTAGAATATTCTTGTGTAATTAATAATGAATAAATCCTGATTGTGCTTTCTTAATTTAAAAATGTGATTTTGTTTCTGTTTCTGAAAAGTAAATTATTGATAAGTTTTTGAAAATTTTAATATTTTTATTGGATTTGCATTATGCTGACAAATTTTCAACTGACGAAAACATCATGACTGAATGGGAAGAAGAAATAAATGGTTACAAACGATGTAATTGAAAGCATTTATGACTATTTAGCTACACATTTTTACCATGTCGCCAAAACAGCTACTGAAAGATATAGATCCTGCGATATATTTGGCAATGCGGTAATAGACATTGTCATATATTTGGCGACTAGTCGTGGCGAAATTTCTACTCTTTTCCACCTCTTCTGAATTAACTCATTTTTTCACTCATACTCACTTTTCGATCGTTGGAGTTACTCATATTTTCACTTACTCAATCTTCCGAAAGTATTTGATAGTCTTGCTGAAACTGGCGGTCAAACGGTTGATCTTGTGTTTTCAATGAATAAGAATAACACACACTTTTATGAGTGTTTTTGACTGCGATGAAGTTGTTGAATTTGACGGAGACTTTAAACCGATTTATCAACAACTCTTGACTTTTTTCCTGCCCTTTGTGAGTGGAACTGTTAAAGTCTATCGAAGACCAGAAAATCCTTA
This sequence comes from Argiope trifasciata, assembly GCA_026543055.1. Classification (NCBI taxonomy): domain Eukaryota; kingdom Metazoa; phylum Arthropoda; class Arachnida; order Araneae; family Araneidae; genus Argiope; species Argiope trifasciata. The sequence goes on along the minus strand of JAPMOQ010010593.1, from coordinate 1,352,422 downwards.
TGTTATTAACTATAAATAAATATTGATTGCACCATTCAATTTACGAATCCGATAGAATTGTCATGATTTATAGTATACGATCCATTGTTCGTTGAAACTGTGGCAGAATGTATTGTGCAACCGCGCCAAGGCGGAAATGGAATTCCGCCAAGGATCGCTTAACAAGGTTGTAATAACTAGGGTTATTGTCACTTCTTTCCAATATTAATGTATCTCCAGTCTTGTGTTATGAAGGGGCGAGAAGCAGCTAACTATGATATATTTTCAATCGCATTCGTCTCTTAAAGATTTTAGTGATATCAGATTAAAGATTTAAGTGAAGTCCATAAACAGACTTGTCTGATATCAATTCTTACATCACACCATCCAACTGGTCATTGCCAAATTCTTTTTTCAACGGCTTTTTCTAACGCGTGGATTAGTGATTAACATGCTAAGAAGTAGAAAATAATTTTTTCTTCTCATAAACCTGGGAATAAAAACAATAATCTCTAAATTATGAGAAGCTACTAGAAATACTCTAAATAAGTTGGAATTATTAGATAGAAATACGCTAAAAATTATAGAAAACTCAAGGTACTTTGTATGGGAGTATTAGAAGTTAATTACTGTATTTAGCTTAATTATTAATTACTGTATTTAGCTTAAGTATTAATTACTGTATTTAGCTTAAGTATTAATTACTTTTTGTATATTGTTTACAGTATCAAAATCGGGAAGTCTTATACTGTCTGTTACAGACTATGATAAAAACTGCTAAATTAATGTTGATACATATATTCAAAGAATTACATAAACTAAATTAAAAACTGAATCTCAGCTTACATATTAACCGGATAAAGCATAATGCTTTTATAATAATCCTATTATGAAAGTATTATGAGGGACAAAATCTTATTATTAATTTTAATAACAATGCATCTATGAATCTTTTGTCGTGATTTTATTTTTGAATGAAAACCAAATATTCTTTGGAAAATATGACCTACTTATTTATTTATAAGAATGAAAGTATTCTCTGGCCTAAATACGAAGTGTATCCCTTTGTTGCTGTATAAAAGGGGTTGATTTTCAGATGTCTGGAAGTCTGTCAGCTTTTTGTTATAACGATTGATTTCGACATAATAATCCATTTCAGTTGCATTTGTTTCCAATGTCAGATTTAGGCGTAACTACTCAATGCAGAATATCTAGTCTTTCTTTTAAGAAATTAATCTATTTATTTCACTCTTCAAAACAGTTTTAATTTAATAAATATATTAAAGAATTATTTTCTTAAAAATTTTATTTTAAGAAAATTAATACGCAAAAATTTATTTGCGAAAAGTAATGTGTTTAGTATTTGCTAATTTAATTCCCCATTTTAATAAGCTTAAATTTAGTAATGATTTTAAAAATTTATTTTATATTATCCCTTTCACAAAACTAATATGCGAAAATTTAAAATAATTTGCAAAAATTTTTAAGCTGTTATTTATTTGGTAATTATAACTCATAATTTTGCAGGAACCACATTCGTGTAGAATGTTATTCAAACGCTAATTTAGGCTTAAATCACTGATAGCTTCCTGTCTGCGGACTTTTAAAGTGCCATAAATAACAACAACAGTATCCAGCGCTAAACCACGATAAAGTTTTCTTTCTGATATTCAATGAAAAAAGAAATTATTGAAAGATCTTTTAACAAATTTTATGATTGCTCAACGACTTAAATATTTATATTGAATCATGCGCATTTAAATACAAATTCATTTCCTGATTCCTTCTGGAATTTCTCTATCTTCTTGAAATTCTATATGCAGTAGTTTCTCTAGCCAGGTTGCGAAATTTTATTTATTACTTTTACATAGAAGTTCACATATTCAATTCTTATTAAGCTTATTTACATTCTACCATCATCTTTAACTAATGACCTTTAGTTCTTTTGGCGGGATTGGCTATTCTACGGTATTCGCCAACTTCGATTAGCGCCATTTAGCTCTACTAGTAGTAATGGCGTCTTTTCTGAAAGAAGCATTTATTTCTATCCAGAAAGAAAAAGAATTGAAAAAAAAGTATCCTGAATTCTATGGCGAAAGGAAATATTTGGCGGATATATCCTTTTTCCATAGAAACAGTTCATTATTCCTCAAGCACCCAGTTCCATTTACAGATGGGTTATAAGCTTTCAAGATAAAAAGTATCATAGTGCCTGCCCTTCGTAGAACAACAGTAGTCGTTAAGTTTACTCTTGTCTCCACAATGAAAAATAATATTAATAAAAGCCTATCTAACAAGATCTATGACTGCTTACGTTCGCTGCTACAGCATGGCAGAAGTTCTTCAAAATTAATTGCCGCCATAAAGAAACTAAGAAACTGGGTTAAAAGAAAATAACAATAGCTAGCGATAATAGTAAGAACTTTTCAAAGCCTTTTCCAGAGGAAAAAGAATAAGAATAAAAACAACTAAAAAGCTAAAATTCAGGAAAATGCTTTGATGAATTATGACGATTCGAGTTCTCCCTTAAAAGCGCCAAGACGAACAAGAAAAGACGCCATTCCTCATAGGGCAGAATTTCTATCCGGGATTCTTTTTTTTTCCCCTATTTATTCCCTCATTGCTTTTTGTTCGTTGGGGATAAATGGGGAAAAAATAATGCCGGTGTTTGTGCTTCAGATGCAAATGAAATTTGGCCGATGAATTATGATGATCCGGATCGCCATTTGTATCCAATGAAAGCCCGCTGGGGATTTAGAGTCGGTCTGGAAAATTCCTTAAAGATTCGCTCGTTGCTGAACATATGAAGTTAATATACGTTTCGTGTTTTGTATTCGTAGATTCTATCTTACAAAAGTGCTGTTCTTTTTTTTTTTTTTTTTCGCAATATATAGTTTTTCAGTTGTTTCCTCTTACGGAATGGTAAGGTCTGTTAGATATTGAAATGATGGTACATTTACAAAACAGAAAGGCATTTTAAATCGTTTTATTCGAAATAAGAGTAGGGAAAACATTATTTTTCTGATAATACATCTTATGCAGCTGGTATAAATGTGTAATCTTCCACAAAACGAATTGGACCTTTATTTCGAATTTAGATAATTGTTATTCTAAAGAGTTTTAATATTTCTTAATATTTTCTTGGAAATTTTTCTAATGAATATTTTAATAGGTTGGATTAAACTGTTTTTGCTTATTTTTATATCTTATGTAGCTGTTATAAATGTGTATATTCCACAAAATGCGTTAAGCCTTTAACTCAAACATAGATAATTCTTATTCTAAGAAGTTTTAATATTTCGTTGATATATTCTTGGAAATTTTTTATGAATATTTTGAGAAGTTCGTATGAAAATGCCCATTTTAATGTTTCTCTTGTTTTTATAGCTTATGATGCTGGTATAAATGTGTATCGTCCGCATTGAGTCTTTATTTCGAATTTAGATAATTTTCCTTATAAGGGGTTTAAATATTTCTTATTTGTGATATCCTTGGACAGTTTTCTGATGATGCTTGTGGTAAATCGGAGAAAACTTCTCTTTGTAATTTCCTGTTTATTATTTTATCATAATTTTAATTATTTATCTCAAATTTTCGCATAATATATTCTATAATTGAGGGCTTTTAAAATTTTTGATTTCAATATTTTATTTTATATAGGTGCTTATACAAATGTTGTTATTATTAATAACGTCAAAGTGCATAAAAAAGCAACCAAATTTGCAAGCCATTTCAATTTCACAATCCATAAGACGACTTAATAGTGAAAAAAGTACATGACCTTACAATATTAAATAATACGGTAATAAATGGCTTAAGAAAATGCATGTATTATCCAAATCCAAACAAATTGAAGTAACAGCAATACAGTTAGCCTTATCTTTAAGCATAAAATGATTTTAATATCTAAAACTGGATAGTATGACGATTTATTTTTACCACATATTCCCCTTATATTCTTACACATCATGCATTTTATTCCTATGCTGAAGATAATAAAAATGATAGAGCTCTACTAGTTTAAGAGAAGAATCTGTTTTTATACAGTTCCTTTTGTAAAGTCTAATGATATTTTGTAAAGCTCTTGAACTTTAAATTGAAAAGAAGCTAATAAAGTAAATCATTTGGCTTTTTTTTTATTACATTCCGACTTTTTATTGATTAAAAAACGAATATGGAATCTTTTTTTTATATCATTTTTTAATATGACAATTTTTTCCATCTGAATCAGAGTTTTCACTGTTATCACAAAATCTTCTTTTCTTTCTATTAAAACGATAAAAATTCCAATATATTAGCCTTAAAAAATGGTGACAGTTTATTTATCTTATTTTCAACAAGCCACTGATATCGTAGTTGCCTTTAAGGCTTTCATGCTATGGAGCTGAATAGCCAATGACGATCTTGGTAAAAATATTCTTTTCATTGATATATCTTTCCGTTTTTTGACATTAATTGATTCAAAGCGTAAAAAAATAAGCTCCTACAATCCACATTTTTCTTGAAAAATACATCTTTCTTTATTATAAAAAAATGGTAGAAAATATATCTTTCTTTATTGTAAAAAGCGGTCCTTCACAATAATAGAAGAGATGTTACCGATTTGACGGCATAGACTCGTTATTTCTTTCAATCAATGGTAGGGAAAATAAAATAAAAAAGAATTGAAAAAAAAGGCATTTTTCCTTCGTTTAGTTCCCACTTTTCTTTTATAAAAACGTTGAAAAGAAATGCTTTATTTTCTTGTTAGCTTTTATAACAAATTTCAAAAATAAATATATTTATTTTCTGAAAGCTGTCAAAGCGATATTATTGTAATTTGATTGTGTCTTTTAAAAATTTTTAATATTTGCTCCCTATTTTTTTAGAAAGCTGTCTATTTTTTTAAATGTTTATTTGCGTGGCCAATTTTTCTTGTCGAAGCTAAATAAAGGAAGATTATATTACATTAATGTATTATATCGATTGATTGACTTGATGCAACTTGTAAAATAAGCATAGACATAATCACACAACATTATTATAGCATTTGTTTTTCTTTGTAATATTCATTGAAATGCATTTTATCCATTCAAAACATTGCCCTTGGTCCAGTAAGCCATATTCAATATGTTGTTTTATGCAGTATATATATATATATATATATATATATATATATATATATATATATATATACAATCATAAAATTATTAAAACAATCAAAACACATTTCTTGAACAACAATATTAAAACGAAACCAAATAGGTCGAAATCAAAATTAAAACTCAATTCAGAATTACACGCTAAAAGTTCACAAAATGAAATGTAAATGAATAAGAACCAATTAATGAAACAAATCCACAATACAATATTCAAAGAATTATTTAAACGAAACAGAAACAGAAGTAACTACGGAAACGAAACCAAAACCGGAATCGAAACTAAAAAATCATTACTGATTAAACAAGTTTTAAGAATTAAAATGTTTTTAAATCAATCATTGTATTTAGAGAGCGCAAATGCAGCTACAACTAAAATACAAATGAATATAAATTAATTAACAAAATAAGACAACCGAATCAAAATAATCAATAGAAAAAAATAGTCAATAGAAAAGGAATCCGGCCTGAAAACTTCGTCAGGAGCCACTTTCAAGCAAGGATTCCTAATAAGGGATTTTTTCTGAGAGGCATCGATGGACAATGGTCAAAAGTATTGACACCTCGTGGCCCGAAAATCCCCTGAAAATGAAGGCAAAAGAGACAAACCAATTTTAACAGCAAAAGACAAAAACAAAGCAAAACATTAAAAACATCAACAAATGAAACAAATATATATATAAAAAGTAAAACTACATAAGAAAAATCACAATTAATGACAAAATTAAGAAAACAATAAGTTCAACAGACCTGGGCCGCGGATCATCCGTACTTCCTTTCCAATAATAATACTACAGTGCAACCAAACATAAATGGGATTTATTAGCGCCATCTATTTCACTAATATTTCATTATTTCTTTTTTTTATTAAAATATTGATATTACAGTAGTTTTTGGGAAAATCATTATTGTTTAAATTTTTAATAAAACTATTTGTTGCTTTTATAAAAGAATTTTTGTTATTACAAATTGTTTTAATTTTATTGAATTGTGAGAAAATTAAATTTTTGAAAATTTTCGAGTTAAGATTAGAGTGATAATTACAGAGTTTAATTACATTAAATTTGAATTCATCTCTTTTATCATAAATACCTACTATTGTTTTTTCATTAGCAATTTCGATCCTTAAATCCAGATAAGTAGCTTCAAGATTATCATTATTTGTTTCTTTTAAAGTTAATTCTTTAGGATAGCAGTTAGTAACAATTTTGGTATTATCTAAGTTAATCAAAATTAAATCATCAATAAATCTCCATCCGTTTATTAAGTAATTATTAATTATTTTTTTTCTCGTAATAATGTAGGAAAATGTTGGCTAAAGCACTTGAAAAAGCTGTACCCATTGGGATACCCTTAACTTGTTTATAAAAATCAATACCATTGAATACATAATTTTCGGTAATATTAAAATTGCATAAAACCAGCCAGTTATGTTTATTAATTACATTTTCATTTAAATATTCATCATATATATGAGTACAGACATTTATTAATTTCTCATGGGGCAGGTTGGTATATAAATTTTCAAAGTAAAAAGTATTAATTTTATAAATTTTGTTATCTTTTAAGAAATCTAAAATCTTTTTGTTATTATTAATGACAAAACAATCTTCTTCTTCAATTTTACTTAGTATAATTTTTAGGTATTTGAAAAATTGCTTCCCCATGTAGTAATTATAACTGCCTGTACTACAGGTAACGAATCTAAATTTTATTGGTTTTTTGTGAAATTTAACAGTGGGGAACAAATAAGGATACTTTAAAGAGCATGTTTTAATTTTAATTTTTTTTGCGAAAGCTAACAATCTTTTGTCTAGTTCCTTTTTACTTGAATTAACCAAATTATAAGTAGAATTGGAATTATACTCACTAATTAAAAGCTTTTTATAATAGTGCTTACATATTATACAAAAATTGTTTGACGATTTATCTATAACTGTTATAATAAATTTCTCTTTTAAATTTTTTATTTCTTTTTTTATTGATTTGTTAGCATAAAATCCCCGTTCTTTTATTCTAACTTTACCCTATTATACTTAGTTTTAATTTCTCCTAAGACCCTAATTTTCCATTCATTAAAACCCTCTGGGGGCCAATTATATTTTCGAGATATTTTAGATATAAAAATGTCTAAATCGCGCCCAATAGAAATCAACACTTTTTTATTGTTTAATCTTTCTCTAAGTCTAAATTTTGTTCCCTTTCCCATTAGATCCCTTAATGAGCTAGAGTCTATAATTTTTAAATCACCTGTTATTACATGCCCTTTCTCCGTATCCACATAGTCCTTATAGATTTCTTTATCACAATAACAGTCTATTTTACTTATTTTATTTAAATTTTTGCTATAGAAATTGTAGTTACAAATATTTTTCTTTAAAGTTTCTGCATAGCTGAATGCAATTGAAACTATTGTATTCTTTAAAGGAAAGAAATCTTTGTTAATCTGCAAAATTTCGGGTAATTTTAGTTTTTCATAGCCAATGTCTAAAAATTTTATAACACAGAATTCTTTGTTTAAATTATTAACATTATTTATTAATAAATCGGTTTTTTCAATATTAAGCTTAAATTTAATAAGATCTAGAATAACACATTTAGTGTAAAAATTTTTGAATTTTAAATCAGCTAGTTTATTATTTATTAACCATTTAATTTTACTTTTTCTAAGACCAAAAATATATTTCCTAATTTTGTGAATGTTTTCATTATTATGATCCAGATTACAATAATTCAACAGTTCCTCAAATATTATTTGAAAATTACCCCCTTTACCTTTACCTCTTTTAAATCTCTTATTACCGTTTTCAGTTTTCAAAAAATCTTTAAAAATATTAAATTTGCTATAGATACATGAGTTGTTTATATCCCCATAACCTTCGCCATTTAATTTGCTGTTCAAACCATAAGGAAATAAAGTTTTTAAGTTACAAATGTAAATATTTTCAAGGTCCAGTCTTTTGTTTAAGTCATTAATATTGTCTTCTAGAATGTAGATATTAATATTATTAAAATTATGGCATTGAAAGTGCTCTAGTTCAAATTCAGAATTCTTATTTTTTATAAAGTTTTTGATATCAGATTTATGGTTATTAATTCTTAGATTAAGTTCGGTGCTAGTTTGACCTATGTAATTTAAATTACATTCAATACAATTTATAATATAAATTAGGTTTTTATTTTTACAGAAAATTTGTAAGTTTTTGTTTTCACTATTAATTTTTTCTTTGCCAGCCAGCGGACAGGTCCTGCACTTCTTATTTTCACATAAACGATATTTTTTTATATTTTTATCTTTTTTATAACAAAACAGTTGAGTCGGTAGCTTTTTATCCATGGATTCTCCCGACACAAAACTATCCACAGTGCCCCTTGGTAGAGCGCGCGAATATATATATATATATATATATATATATATATATATATATATATATATATATATCGTAATAATAAGTAATCGTAATCGCCAAGTAATAATAAGTCCAGATGATATTTTAGAATTTAATTGATGACAATGAAAGGTTAATGGTGAACAAATGATGAGAACTAATTTACAGGATGGAATGGATAATCAAGTTCGCCTTTTAACATGGAAGTTCGTCTTTAAGTAACACGTCGTAATTATGCCTTCTGTCTTTCCACATACGTCTTCGATTATTTTAGTTCGTCGTAATTGCCTTGTCCAGACATGAACTGCACTTTGCGTACGTTTTCGCCACCGAAGGGCTGCTTAGTGGCGGGAAGTGAAGTCACAGGCGTCGCACAATGGCGGGAAGTGATATACCTGATACCACATATACAATATATACATTAATGTATATGTATATTAATATATATGTATATTAATGTACATGTATATTAATGTATATGTATATATATATACAATGTATATATTAAAATTAATTTTAATCCTAACTAATTTTCAAATTTTCATCCTTACTTTGACACATATTTGCTTAATTCTAAAATATTCTCTTATTTCGTAATACAATTCGATCTTTTGTATTTAATAAATGCTACAGATCTCTATAAAAAATGCTTAAATTAGCGGTTCTCACTTTCCGAGAGAAAAGATAAAAATATGCCAAACTCATTATTTTAAAAGATCCCTATAATTCCCTTATTTAAGACGATAGGTATAAAGAAATCCCTATCGGAATCTTATAGAGTATAATCACTGAAGGGGAATATTTCAGTCTCTTTTCTCAATGTTTTGCTCCGGTGTCACTCGCGTCCACAACAGCAAATGATTGACTGCATCATTAAATGCTAATTTACTTAGAATATTGGTTAAATTTTTTTCAGATAAATCGTTTAGATACATCTTCATATCTATGACCATACAAATAGCTTGATATTAAAACTGTCTTCTTTTAGTTCTCTAACTTACGTTCTATTTATTTTATACGATTTCCTCATTCAAACATTCCTGTGGAATCCTAGTGCAATTAAAAAAGTAATTATCCGGTTAATCTACCTTCTAATTTTTATTCTCCTTGCGAATTATTCTGATAATAAACATAATTCTCCTCTTTTAGCTTTTAACGATTTAAGAAAATCCTGTGATTACATATTTATTGAAACAATTAAAACGTTTAAATATTAAAGAAACAATGTAATTGTTGTTAGAAATTAAACAAGAGAGAGAGAGAGAGAAAAGAAAAAGAAAAATTTGCAAAAATTCAAGAAAAATTTCCCCGACAATTAAATTGATATCCTCAAAATGATAAATTTTTAAATTTATCATTTCAAACCGTGTAATATATATTTTTATGTGATAGTATTTTCAAAAGTTACCAATGAAAAAGCTCGCCAAAATTTAGTTTAATTTAATTAATTAAAATTCTAATTAATATTTCAAAATGTACACTTTCAACTCCAAGGTGTACATTCTCATCCTCAACGTACGCTTGAACTAAATTTAGTAGCTATAAGTCAAAAGGCAGGCTTTTAAAGCCTCAATTTACACCCTCACACACACATGAACATTCATCTTCATTATTAAAAGATTTCATTATTAGACAATAGAACAACAAAAATCGTTTAAAAATTTGAATTTCAGGATTTCTTTCAAAAATATATTTATTGATACATAGAAATATTAAATATAATTCTTTACTATTGAAATGCTATTAAAACAGGTGGGAAAGACCCGTATAATTTAATATTGAAAATATTTTATGAAAGTAATCATGCCCCTCAAATTTTGCATAAGAAATTTGACTGAAATTGAACACAATCATAATTTCTGCACAATTCAACTGGTTACTAAATACAAAACGTCAAATAAGAAATAAATTTTTATTAAAGGATGTTTAAGTGCATTGCTATTTTAATGTAAAACGTTATACGATTATCAGTACTGATTGTTTTTTAGTCAACATTAATATATTGCCAACATTTTTTGGGGGAGCAACTTCATTCCATTAAGCCTAAAAATTACGAATATATTTTATCATTAATTTATTGAACGGAATATTAGCTTTAAGACATTTTTTAATCAAATATTTGTCCTTATTTTAATAATAACGTCAATACAAAATTATTCTGAATACGATCAATTCTGCTCATAAAAGGTACTCAACATTTTAATTTTTGTATCTTAACAACCGAAAATTTTCCCTTCAAAATAAACTAAATTTGTTTATTTTTCTAGTATGGCTTTTTTTTTATCGATTTTTCCCAATGTTTTGTTTCTTTAATAATGGGTATCTATTTATCTTTCGGTTAATTAACTTTTTAATAGGTTCTGCTCTTTTTTTCTCCCTCATCTTATCTCAAACTTAATCGGTTTATCGTTAAAAAAATAATAAAAACTAATTTTTCTAATATTTTACTGGACACGGGTTCATTATTTCTTTCCTATTATTTCAAACTCTTTAAAATTTCTTAAAATTAATTATAAAAACCATTATCTTGATTATTTCGAAAGTTTTTTCCCACCCCTCATTATTTTAAATATTAATGCATAGTAAAGATAAAATGCATTTTCATTTTTATAAACATTCCAAATAACTGATTATAAAATGATTATATTTTTAAGTACTACTCTTTATTAACCTATTAGCTTGTTTACGAAAAGACGAGTCTTAAAGCAATGCATTGCAAAATATGATGAAAATTTTGTTTTATTTTTCTTAATATATCGCCCTAAGGCTTCCTGGCGTCTTTTAATCAATGTTTTAATGACTATAATTAATTAAATTTTAAAGGAAGCGTTTCTTTAATATCGGAAAGAATACTTCATATTTATTTATTTATTTGTGTACGACGTATAGACAAAGTATTATGATGGTTCAAAAAAACGCCAATTCGACAGTTTGATTAATGATATTTTAGATCATCCCGAATTTGAAAAATACATTTTTATTTTCTCATCGCTCTGTATGTTGGCCGAATTTCTGTCTGTGAAAAATATAACTGAAAACACTTTGAGCTAGACTGGAATTTACAAATTTAACTAGATAACTAATTAACTATTTAACTAGAACTTTTAAATTTGGTATATGATCTTTAAACCAGATTTGCGAATTTATATCTAATTTTGAGCGAAATCCATTCAAAGAAGCATGTGCATTCGGCTGATAGAATATCAATTAATACTATAAATATAAAAACAGCTAAGTAGATAAAATTTGGCGCATAGATTTAACATCTAATATTTGGATACCTTTCAAATTTGGAACAAAAATCCTCAAAGGGTTCATTTTCTTTCGGTTTGTGTATTTACAAGCATATAAACGCAATAACTTTCAGAACTTAAAACTTTTGTTAGTTATAATCTTGACTTTGATTCAACTAAAATAAACATGAATAATATTTTAACGTTATGTCATGAAGATATTCAAGGGATAAGGAGAAAACCAAAGGAAAATATTCAAATCAGCCACGTGTGCAGAATTATATGTTAAAGTTATTTTGAAAGAGGTACAACTACAATTAAAAACTATACAGTCAAATCTTAAACGTATGCACGCAAGATACTGCATGGTTAATTAAAAAATATATATCAGAAATTAAAATTTTTTGAATAATTATTATTTTTATTCAAGTAAAACAAATCCGAATTATATTTTAACGTTTTATGCTATCAGGAAATTCAAGGGACTAGTAAAACATTTGAATCAGAATATGTATATATTTTTTAATATTTATAAGCTTTACTTTGATTCTACTGAAATAACTCAAAATTACATTTTATTAGTATGTCATCAAGATATTCCTAGAAGACTTAGAGAGAGATAAAAACAGTTAAAACATTCGAATTTGTCCTGCTATCTGTAACTGTAATTATCTTAAAGATATTTTGTAAAGAATTGCTACAAAAATTCAAAATAACGCAGTCAAATCCTAAACCACTTTCAAACAACTCTGTCAACCCACCATTGAAGTATGCAAGTCAAACATCTAAGGCAGAGAGGGAAAGTCGGGATTTCCCTCTGCTTATGCCATGAATTTGAATTTCAACAGTTCTCTGAAGAAGAGTTGTAATGATGTTTGGAATGCTTTCCTGTGGAAATCTTCTTCTCCACTATTCGAAAAAGTACTTTTTTTTTATTTCTTCTTTATCCATAACCCTCAAAATAAAAACAGGTAGAAAGTTGACGGTGGAAGGGAGAAGTAATAATCCTACCATTCATATCGTTTTTTGGGGGGAGTGTCGGCAGGAATGGGTGCATCAAAAAGGGACTTTGATGAAAGAAGGTAAGAAAAAAAAAAGAATGAATAAGAAATATAAAAAAAGAAGAAAATTTAATCCGTCAAAGATTGTGAAATGTCGAAAAGTTCTTGCAGTATAAATATTATTGCTTCTTTCTGGGTAGGAAATTTTTCAGCAACCATAGTTTTATTATTGGAGAATACGCCACTAGTGGAAACTCTTTACACGTCATTCCATCTTCTTCAGTGGCGAATGGAAATATGCCAGAGAGTATAGAGGCGGCACTTCAGAATATAAATTTATTTCTTTGGAACAGTGTGTGAAGAAAATACTTATATGACTTTTTTTTTTTTTTCATGTTCGTGTATCAACGGAATTGAAAGTAGCTGAAAATTGATATTCCGTGGTCTTTAACAACTGGGAAACGACGATTGCGAATTTTACCTCGCAAATAGACAAGAGCATATTGTAAAAGGACTATTCTATTTTTCCTATGCCTATCTTGGTGTTAAGATGGATTGGAAAAAAAATTTCTTGCATCTTTAAACGAGGAATTCTTGTTTAATGTGCGTGTGTGTGTATATATATGCGTGCATGTGCGTTTGTGTGTTTCATGAGACTCGGAACCAACTTTAACGACTTGAAATAAAATTTACAATTTAATTCAGATTTGGTTTTTTTACGTTTATATCTATGTAGGTGTCTTTCCTGAAAAAACACGATTTTCAACACACACACAAATACATTTTGTATAACTAATTAGTAATAACTAACTAATTACATAATAACTAAGTGTAGTAGTCAAAACAGCATGAATGACGCATGTGTTGAGTTTCCTCCATTCGAAAAGCACTTTTTGTTCCATTTTTTTTACTTATGCACTTATATGAAAAAAATTATTTTTTCAGTTTATATATGTAAGCGTCTTTCCTTAAAAATGCAATTTTACACACGAAAAAAAAAAAATTATTTTATGACTATTAGTGTCTTTTTCTATCTACTCACATGCCGACAATGTCATATAGCACAATCTAGGACCCATTCACCATGATAAAACTGAGTGTAAGTTCAAAAATATAAAGAATGATAGATAAACTGTAAAACGAATATTGTAATATAGAAGATTGTTTTGAACCATATGCTGAATTAAAGCCATTAAGGATTTCTTTTATTTTAATGACCAATTCATATTTAGGTGGGATTATAAAATATTGTAGTATATATAAATAGTAGGTGATTCGAATCTAAATATTTTCTCCGAAAGAGATACGATTTTATAAAAATAAATAAATAAATAAAAACCTGTTGAACAAAGCTTGGTCATCCAGATATTTTTATAGAAAAGAATAGTTTTACTGAAGCATAGAAACATTTTATTTCTTTTTCTGTGCTTCAGAAAATACAGTGTACCAATTTTTCTTGTGACTACACAATAAATTTTTCTTAGACTTGTTTCACTTTTTTGTTTAGATGTTTGTGCCGATTTATGCATTTTCCAACAAAAACTTGAAACAAAACAGGATTCAGCTTAAGAAATAGTTTCCCAAAAAATAGTTCGTCTCATGCAGATAAGCAGTCGATGAGATAAGTTTGAATAATCTTCTCAAACTCTATTGCGATGACAACAAAAACAAGTAATTTTTATCTATACAACTTGATCTAATCTTAATTAATGTTAATCAATGTCATTGCTAAAAACACAAATAATCTCCGTATGGAGTGAAAATGTAGAAAGGAATTTAGTTTTCGATACATGTGGAAAAGGCTGTGTGATATAGCTTTCCTATCTTTTTGTTACATATTTATTATTACATATTTTTCGATATTTATCACGTAAGCATTGTGTTCGTTTAAGAATTTAACTTTGAAATTTTGATTACGTCAACATTACTAAATTCGAAAAGAGCAAGATGGATACAATTTTCACTTGTGTTCTTAATAACAAATTTGGAGACGTTTATGAAATTTTGTAAGAAATGCAGTTACAGGAAGTGGACTGTCTAGTTTTGTCAGTTCATACACACGATAGCTTCAAGGCATTAATAACATGATTTATAAAATTTAATTCACAGATTTAACATCTAAAAGATAAATCAGCATCAAATTTTGACACAAATCCAACAAGTTGTTGACCTTCTATCCATTTTTACCTTCGCAAAAAAATGATCGAGATAACTCAAAATAGATAAATGAACTTTAGTACATAGTTTTAGCGTATATAATACATATATCCATATTAAATTCTGTGATAAATTCAAATACTATCTGTCTGTCATTGTTTATGCATTTAAACTCTCCAACTCCAAAACGCGATGATTTAAATTAATGAAATTTGTTGTGTGATTATATTACTAAAATTGTAGTTTTGCATGAAATGTTGTGTTCATGTATGTTATTCAACTGTAAAAAGGGCATTTAAAAAGCAATCTCTATTTCTTAATCTATACTACTAAGTACAAAACGCTCATGTGCAGATGCAAAAAAAATTCTCTAGGCGCTCCCTTTGTGCTCAGAATTCAGTGTTTTTCACTGACTATTACGCCTTTATTAAATTGTATGCTAGAAAGTTTGGCGGATACCACTTCTGCTAACTTATTATGTAATTGGTTGTCATAGATACACAATAAAAAATGACTCCTAAAGATATATTTCTAGTGATCTTACTTCAGTAACCAAGAATTTATTATACATACAAGTAATTGATAGTTCATAATAAGGTGCCGTAACGCTTCTCAGAACGAACTCACAAATCAACATTTTGAAATAGATTTTCATCAGACGACACAGAATTTTCATCAGACGACGCAGAAAACATTCTAAAATGACATTTCCACAAAATTAATTACAACAATATATAAGTAGTCTGTTATTCAAGAAATTTAAATTAGCTCACTTTTACATAACAATGCAATCTGTGCAATAGAATGGAACAAAACTTTTCAGCATGAATAGATTTGTTACAAGAGAATGCGCCGCTAATGAAAACTCTTTACATATCGTTCCACTTTCTTCAGCGGTGAATGCAAGTATTCCAGAGACTGTCTCGACTATAAAAGCAACACTTCAAAATATAAATTTATTTCGCATGGAAAATATGTGACGAAAATACTTATGCCATTTCCTTTTTATTTTTCATGCATATGTAGCATTTTGTGCCAGAAGAATTGAAAATCAGCTTTTAAGAACTAAAAGTCAGCTTTCTATAGTCTTTAACAGCTTGAAAAACGGCGACTTCGAATTTTTGGTAGCAGTGTTCAGTAAAAAGTCTATTTTCTTTTTCTAGCCCAATCTTGTGGTTTAGACGAACCAGAAAAAAGAGAATTGACTTTTTGCTTCTATAAAAATAGTAAAACGAAGAATACATCACTTTTTTGCTTTTTTTATATCAGCGAAATAACTTGTGGAAAAAAAATTTCTGTAACAGAAAACGTGCTTTATAAAATAAATCATGTTCATGAAAATTAGAATTTTGTTAGAATAATGTTGCTTTCATGTTAAAATGTTTGTAACAACTTCATAGACACAGAAAGAATACACTGAAATCAATGCAAAATTTGAATTTATCATTATTTGTCAAAAATTCAATTGGAGTATGCACCATAGATTTTTAATATGTATACAGAATTTTATGTATTTATCTCTCTTCGTTTTGCAATTAGAGTGTAAATTCATATTCGAACAGCCAGACGGACGGACTTCTTCTGTACGGATTTTACTCAGAATCTGAAAGAAATATGCAAATTTAGCGTAAAGACCGCACACCAATTTTCAAGCGTCTAACTCAAAGGGTTTTTGAGTTATATTTTTCACAGACAGACTGACGGACATTTACTAAAAATAGGTTCTCCGAATTTAGCGAGGTTTAAAATGTGCAGATTCGTCTAAATATTGCTTTCGAATTCCTCGGCGATGATTATACTTTCTTAATATTTCGGATGCGAGAAAGTAAAAAGAGATTTAATTCAGTTTTAAAATATAAAAATTTTTAAAACGAAACTAAATGCCTTCGTTGAATATTTTGATTCTTCATAAGATTTATTTCCATCACAAATTTACAAATTTCTCAGAGAATTTCTAAATATTTTATTCTTCTGTATTCATTAAAATATCGTATCGAATCGTTTTAAAAGAGCAGAAATGTTGTCGAATATTTGGAAATTCAGTATTTTGTATTTAACTGATGCAAAATCATTTATTCTTTGCTTTTTTTTTTTTTTTTTTTTTGCGATTCGATGGTGCACATAATTGCTTCCCCATGAATGGAAGAAATGTTTATTTTTAGCATTATTCACCCTCTTAAAAATCTTAATTTATCGTTTGGTTTGCGTAGGAACGGGGGTGGGAGGGGAGAGAAAGAATAAACTCCTTTATCCCCTTTTTGCCTTTAAAATATTTAGTTTTTCCCCAATTTATAAAAGTTCGGTGCAATCTTCGATGCGTAATTACGCTGACAAAGTTTTTTTTCCCTTTTCTGTTTGCGTTTTTTTTTTTTTTTTTTGTATTGTATTTTTTTTCTGGCTCTAATATCCAACCCAATGAGCAGGAAAATACTGGTTTTCGAAAAGACGAATCCAAGTTGGGACGTCGGGGGGGGGGAAAGAAAAAAAAACGAAACAGAATAAAACGACCGTTTTCATCGAAAGAAGATGAAAAATGACAAAATTCGTTGACAGAAGGCCGAAGACAAATATTTGGTATCCAAGCCGAGACAGTGATAATACCGTATCTCAGATACTTCTTCACCGTGTGCTATAATAACAATAGATTTATACTTTACTTTCGTCAAGTAGAAGAAAATAGTATAAATTCTTCAATACTTGCATCGGGACTGCTGCCCTTCAATTTACTCTAGCTTCAACACTTCAACTAATGGTTCTTCTCTATTATATTTTGGCCCAGATAGATAATATTGAACCGTTGGGGCCACTGCACTCTAGAAAAAACATCCATCATTTCACACGTAAAGAATCTGATAGAGTTCAAGTGCAAAATATTATTTCGGTATAATTGAAAATAGAATGTGTCGAGGCGTTATCGATATGACACTATATATTACATGACACTGCTTGACTGTATAGTGGAAACGGTTTTTCGAAATGTATTGTATAATTTTACCATTATAAACTATCAAAAGAAAAATTGTGTCGTGACGATAAAAGAAAGTTATAATAGTTAGCTGTGGCCATTTTGTTAATGGCAAAAAGGCAAAAAAATATCATACAGTCTTTTATTTATTTATTTATTAGGTTTTGTGATTATATAGATATTTATATAGTGACAGCTCGTCCATTAGGGCTATAGAGTTGTAGCATTTCTAAAACGTATTTTTAAATTTAAATTTTCTTTTTTAACGAATTTTTTTTCATTCCTTTTTTGTGAGTTTCATGTTCTTTGTCAATGACAGTCCCATGATTTATAAAAGTGAAAAAAAAGCAGTAAAACGTATAAATAAAACCAACAAGCAGGACGAACTCAGGGCGGGACGATTCTTCGTGCAGCCAATGAAAGCTGATTACGCATACAACTGATTCGGTAATTTGACGGAAAGGCAATCATTAAATTGCAATTTTTAAGTCTTTATTCAAAATAACAAGTATAATAGAACTTATAAAATAACTTAACTATTCACTTTCAAAATATCAGTTGTCTTTGCCAGAAATAAAGGACGATTTTGTTTTCATTCGTATATAGTTTGTTTTTGCTATGGTTTTGCCTGGACAGAGTAACAAAAGTTTCATGTTATGACTGTCTTTCGATTGCTTTGCGTTTTTAAAATAATTTAAATACTATCTGCATCACTTGAATGAATCGAAGCGAAATACATTGTGATGACTGACAGAATTTTTTTTAGTAAGGCAGGAAAAATAAGGAATAATATTAAAAGAATAAATAAGCGAACGAAAAATAATAGACAGTAGGGCAGGAAATGTGATAAATGATATCAATAGGATATAAAATAATATACATAATGATTAATAGCAAATAATTAGATATGGGCTGAAAAGAAAATGTAGTGAATAACAATAAATAATGTGACATGGAAAAGAACAATTAATAACAAAGTAGTAGGACAGAAAACATAAAGAATAACTAGATTATACATAATAGGATTAAGAATAATAAATAGCATTGCAGGAAACATAACGACTAATAACATTAGAATATATAGTAGAACAAATAATAATTTTATATTAGGGCATATAATAGGTCGAAAAATGACTGATAATGGGATAGAATAAATAATAAATAATAACAAGTACTTGGGCAAGGAAAAGAACAACTAATAACAAGTATAAAAAAACATAAATAACATAAGAATAATAATAACAGAATATATAATAGAGCGAAGAATTATAAATACTAGAATAGGAAGTATAACAAAGTGTAAGAATAACAATAATGCATATAATACAGAGAATGATAACAAATATTAACATACATAACAGTTCAAACCATGACTGATAGTAGGGCAAAGAAAAGGATGGATAATAACAAGTATTAGGACTATCTAAAAGGATTGATAATAACATTTACTATGGCAGTATAGAGTGAATAATATCAATAGAACAGGATTCAGTGGGATATAACAAGTAATAAGATAATTTTTATTAATAAAACAGGAAATTGAATGAATAAATAATAACAAGGAATAAAACGATTATCAACCCCTTCACCGTCTTCATTAAGCTCTGTTTTTTTTTTGTTGTTATTTCTTTCTGTTTTTTTTTTTTTTTCTGCTTTAGGAAAAAACGGAATTAAAAACTGAAACAAGAAAGCATTTTCAAAGTGTTTTAAACATTTAAAAGTTTTAAAATATAGAAGAACGCTACGACAGAACCTGACTAAAGAAGAGGCTGTTATTCCCACAATAGAGGAAGCCCCCATATCGAATAGAAAGTTTATTTTATGTTTCTTTCTTTAAAGAACATTTAAAAAAATTATTAGTACAATATAGTGAAGAAGAGAGGAGAGAGGGGCTAAGATGTTTTTTCCCGGGGCCCCAATTAGTCTAGGTTGGGCACTGCGTTACAGACAATGAAGGGGCTAATAAGTTAGTGATAAAAAGTGACATAATCAGATAGTTATTTCAACATATTATTTAGAAGATAATGTGCAACTTTTAAAATAACTAAATAAAAATTATGCTCGACATCAGATTGTTCCTGTATTGAAAATGACTATTGCTCGTCCCTGGAAATTTTTTTCTTTATTTAAAAAAAAATTTCATTATCACCTGACTCAATTTGTCCTTTCTAATTCCAAAACGAGGCTTTTTACAGAGAATAAGGGATAGCAATAAGTAACAGGACAAATAGAGACAGGTAATCTCATAATTATTTCAATGCCTTACTTAAAAGTTAATGCACGAATTTTAAGAGTAATTGAATAAAAATTACCCACGAATCTGAATAACTTTCGCACTGAAAAAGAGTGTTGCTCTTCTCTTGAAAATTTCTTTCTTTATTTTAAAAAAATTCTCATTATCATTGGATTCAATTGGTTCTTTTTCCTTCCAAAACGGGGCTTTTAACAGATAATACAAAGAATAGTAATAAGTAACAGGACAGGTAGATGCAGGTAATCGCCTAACTGTTTCAACACATTAAATTAATGCACGAATTTTGAGAGTAACTGAATAAAAATTACCCACGAATCTGTATAGTTTTCGCACTGAAAAAGACTGTTGCTCTTCTCTTGAAAATTTTTTGTTCTTTTCAAAAATTTCTCATTATCATCTGACTCGATTTGTTCTTTTTTCATTCCGAAACGAGGCTTTTGTCGGGACCTTTTTTGGAGAACCCGGCACGCAAATGTTGTTGTTCACCTCAAGAAAATGCAGCGAAACGCGATCGCGATAAGGGAGGGAGGGGACGGAATAACAATAAGAGCAAGAAAGCACACTCACACACACACTTGGAGAAAGCGAGGGAAGTGCACCTAATATCCATTTCGATTCCAGCTTTTTTTGCGAGAAATGAAATGCGCGGGAGATTTCGTCACACACCCTATGTTTTATTTAAAGGTGCAACGGCGAAAACCCCTCGGAACAGAATGGAGGAGGACGAAAATTGTCGCACCCTTTTGCTTGAATACAAATGCGAACGTAGCAAAAATGGTGAAGGAAGGGAAAAGAAAAAGATAAAGCAGAAATAAAAAAATAAAAAAAAACAATTTCGCAAACAGTGTATTATTTTGGAAGGCTAAAACGTCTCAAACAGAAATCCCCCTTCCTCAAACATCTTAAGGCGGAAACTCTTTGAATAGGGTGCAAAATGTATTCCTGAATAGCTTTTCTTGTCTATTTCCTGAGAAAAGGACTTGGTCGGCGTTATTTATTTTTTAAATAAAAAATACCAAGTTCCTGATTTTCTCTTTTTGTTAGTTGTTTATTTGGCGTTCTGTTTCTTTCTTTGGCGACAATTCTCCTCGAAATCTCCTCTAGAGTACTGTCGACTTGAAAAGATATAGTAAGTTGCATTTTGTTTCTTACGCGAGTGATTTCGCTAGGCATCTGAATTAAACCATTTGCTCGAATTCCGGTGCTGTATGTTCCCCCGCTTTTGTGATTTTTCTATGTGGGAACATTGAATTGAACCGCGCTGGGATTCCTTTTATGCTGGTTTCTAAAGAGGGCTTCTTTTTAAATAGCTTCATACATTGAAAAGGTATTTAGGTTTTGATTACTGAATTGTTTTTCGATTGATGGAGTAAAATTTTCTTATCTTACGGTGTAAAAAATCATATTATTTTCGGTTTCAAGTAAATAAGACGTTTGGTAGGTAGGTAGGATTTATTGGCACAAGAGCCATTTGTGGCCATACTGCGTCAGTCATATGGTTTAAATTAAGACTACATTAATATGAACCCAATCAATGAATTATAAATCAATACGAATTGAGAAAATTGAAGGAAATGTAAGAGGTGTAATAATCAGCTAATAAAATTTTAAAATATCTGAATCAAAGAAAAAAAAATTTGAAACAAATTAAAATTGTTATTAAATGATACAACTCCATAATGAAGCTCTAAAAGACATAAAAAGGTTGAAAAGCAGCTAAATGCAAATAAAAAGATGAATCGCTTTTAAAAATGTAAAAATATTTGGCTGGTATTTTTCACCCGCCAAGTCAGTTAGAGTTACGGATGATTTATTGAAAATTTTTAGGATAGAAATGGTACATAGGGCATTCAATTAAAATATGCTTAATACTTAGATCAACGTAACATGTCTGGCACATTGGCGCCCTTTCGCCAAAGATCAAATGTTTGTGAGTACAGCGCGTATTTCCTATACGAAGGCGTGTTAGCTTGATATCTAACGCACGTATAGGAAGAGGTGTTTGAAAATAAAGTATAAAGCTTGTTTAGAAATAGATTATTAAACTTCTCATCTTCATATTCTCCTAAATTAAATGAAACATTTTAAACTTGAATGTCGAAAATATGTACTCCAAAATTTGTTCATCAAAATTTGTTTGTTTCATAACATTTATGATTTTTAATAATTGTGCTGTCATTAATATTGCGCAACTATATTATTGATTCTATCAACATGGAGAGTCCGCAACCCCCCAGTTCATGGAAGATGCCCGAGTCGTCTGTGTATCACGGCCAAATTCCTCCGCCTTTCATAAAGTGTGATTGGTGTAATACCCATTGAGCGTATTTTGTTTGATAGAGACGCTCGCTCGGATGAGTTTGGAAGATCGGGAAGCTTTCGGAGAACACTCAAAAGGTGCCCGGGCATAAATTTGCTCAATAGCGTTCAAATAAATGGAGATTTATTTTGTATATATCCTCTTTTGGAACATGGGCTACCAATGCTGTTTATGAGGAAGATGCGGAATTTTGATCTTTGAAAGATGCTTTTTATCTTCGGGCGTATCATTATTCTGTGGCACTTGAACTAAAGTGGTCTTAGGAATGAGAAAGTTAAAATCTATTATTAATTCCAATCACTCTCCCTTATCTGCAGTTACAATCTAAATTATGTACTAATAAAGGTTACTTAAGGCATTAAAGGTTCTAAAAGATTTTATAGCATAATGAACATTGGTAAAAATCTTGTGAACAAATTTAATGAAACATGGCAACAAATTCCGACTCAAAAAAAAATGTTTAATATCTGGACTTAATATTTGCTTGATTGCACGTTTCTATAACCTGAGTATTTAAAAGGGGCCGATTTAAGTAGCCATTTTTTATTAAAATTTGATACTGTGAATCACGAAATCTTAATTGAGACTTATTAAGATTTTGTAATTCACAATAAATAATCAATCCCCATTCACGATAACTGGATTTGAAATAAATTGATTAATATTTCCTTTAACATGAAACGAATAAAGTAACAAATCATTCATTCATTTTTTTAAAAAACTTGAAATGATTTTCGTTTATTTATTTGTTGCATTTTTCCGTCATTACTCCAACCCATCTCAGACGCTAAAACAAATTCTCCTTACAAATCCTATCATTTATTATAATCCAATTAATCAATCCCATTTTTAATTTACTTCTTCTTCTAACAAATTGCATTTAATCCCTGTCATTCCCTCCTTGCGCGTTTTCCTAAGATCCCCCCACTTTCCAGCCAGATAGAACACCCCTCACGTACGCACTCGAAGCCTTATAATTATCAAACGACCTCGTTTAGTTGAAGAGGTGGAAAAAAATCAAAAACATGCCCCCTTTTCCCTTAATGAACCGTCATTCTTTAATAAAGGCCTAATATTAAAGATAAACGCATATCTTAAGGCCACTAGAGCTAGCTGCTCATTATCTATTAAAGTATGCAACCGAAATGAGACGGAGGGGAGGTTGAGATGAGGCTCTAGTCCCAGATACAGCCCCGTAATTTTTTAAATTCCACCCCTTATCGCACGCACCAAAACTAAATTACGCCCCAATTTCTCATTATCACGATGTTCTTTCTTCCAAGTAGGTGTTTATGGAAGAAAGATTCTCCTGTGTTTATGCGGTGCGGTCTCTTTCGGTTTGCCTTTATTTATATGCAAACTGCCTTTGCGGATTTAGCCCATTCAAAACTCGCTTTTGATCGTTTTGGTTTGAATTTTGGGTCTGGAATTGCCTTCGTTTGAAGGGGGATGCTGAGTGGTAAAAGTGACGGATGGTTTTCAATGGGTTTTTCGAAAATTTTGGAGGAAGGTAATGAATTTTGTTGGAATACAAATTGCTCAGTTGTTGCTCATTTTGGGCAGAGGTATGGTGTAGTGATTGTGGAAAAGTATCTTGCTCTTATAATCATGGGAATTTGAGGTAAAAAAATTTTTTATGATGTTTATCAAAAGTTTTCGATCCTCATTTACAGATGTTTCATTTCACAAAAGAGGGGGAAAAAAGTAAAATAGTGTTTAAAAAATGTCTTAATTTTACCCAATCAAAATGCAAACAGTTCAGGGAAAAATAGTGATTAATTAAATTACCATATAAAAATTAAACTTTCATTTCATAACCCAAAATACGGTAGGTTAAATTAAACAAAATATGAGCTTTTAAAATTTTCCACGGAATTTAACTTAATTTTACATATTTTTATTTTGAGAAAAATAAATGAATTATGTCTTCACAAAAAATTTTAATTCTATTAAAGTGTTCTCAAATTTTTTTAAAAAATTTAGCAATCAAATGTAATTAAAAATATATTTATCAATTTGTGTAAAAGAAATACTGGCTTATACTAAAATATACGTAACATAAAACAAAATATTAAAAGAAACACCATCTAACACTCATTCTTTTGCTCAAAAATTGCAACATCAAAAATGACGAAATGAACCGTTATTTATCATTATACCTGACCTATCATCCAGGGTCACATACTTTTCAGCTAAAACTTGTCTTTCACTCCAATTTTCTCAAAGCTTTAATTTTCATGAAAATTCTCCGTCGTTGACATTATAACCCAAAAAAATAATATAGGTTTTCTCATAAAAATTTCAGTATATGTTTTAAATGATATGGGCAATAAGATGAACCAAAAGCTTTATTGTTGATAAAATATATTTTCATTTGTACGTGTTTTTAGAAAAATTAAGCTGTGAATTTATGAAAAAAAATGCATATATAAGTATATTTTTAACCATAACTTTTAAACATTTTTTTCCTATATTTTCATTTCATTCTTCATTATATTCTATAATTTGTGTACAGGGGAAAATACGATTGTTTCATTACAATTTCGTGTACAATTCGTGTTACAATTTCGTGTACAATTCGTGTTACAATTTCGTGTACAATTCGTGTTACAATTTCGTGTACAATTCGTGTTACAATTTCGTACTTCAAATTCACGAAACTATCTAAAGACTTCAGGTATTTTACATGAAAAAAAAAACATATGGACAGAATAAATAAGAAAAGTTAGATACATTGTATTTGTTTATGATTCAAAATTTTCAATAGCCTATTTTAATTATTTGCCGAAATAGTCATCTTAATCAATTACTCCATCCCACCCGAAAGCACACGAAGAAGTGTGAAGGACTAGACCAACGCAACAGCAACACTGGCGAGAACTGTGGTTCCGACCTATAGGTCATCATGGGGCACGGTACAACTTTTACATTGGGAAATACGTCTCATTTTCAATGGGAGACAGTCGGGTCCCACATTTATTTGTACCCACCATGATGATGAGAACCAACCACCAAACTGGAATCTTCTATTCCTCAATTAAGAGATGCCTTGCCCCCTCTGAAAATTAGTGATAAAGGTAAAACTACAGTATTTCATTCATATTCTAAGAAAGCTTTGTCCGTGGTAAATAGCTGAAAACTGCCACTCTATTGAGCATTTTCGGACGTCTGGCCATTTCCGGAATGTAAAAACATTCAATTTTAATTTTAAAAAATAGCTAAAAACTAAATTTTTATTAATTTAATTTTTAGCTAAGTTTAGCGAAAGCACACGGAGAAGTGTGAAGGACTGGACCACCGCCACAGCAACACTGGCGGGAACTGTGGTTCCGACTTAGAAGCCATCACGGGACACGGTACAATCTTTACATTGGTCAACAAGTCCCATTTTAAATGAGTGACAGTCGGGTCCCACATTTATCTGTACCCACCATAATGATGGGAACCAACCACAAAACTGGAAGCTCCTAACTCTCAATTTTAAGAGCCCCCCCCCCCACTGAGAGTCATTGATAAAGATAAAACTACAATATTTCATTCACATCCTAAGAAAGTTTTGTTCGTGGCAAATAACTGGAAAATGCCATTCTATGGAGCATTTTCGGACGTCTGATCATTTTCTGAGCGCAGAAACATTTAATTTTAATTTTAAAAGAATTAACTAAAAATTGAATTATTATTATTCTTTACAACTTTTTAAAAGTGAAATGTATTTAGTAATTTTTAACATAAACTAGTTATTAATACTTAAAATTTGAGGGAATCCAAGCAATTAGTCAAAATTTGAATTGCACCTGCTATTTCAAGGCAACTACTTATTTCAGTAAAAACTAAAACTGTTGAAAGAAGAAATATATACAGAAAAGAAACTGCACTAAAATAGATGCAGCTATTTCAAAAACCATACAAGCCTCAAATTTTTTCTCATAGGAACGAAGTAAATTTTTTTCGGAAGAGAGATTTATGCTAGCAAATCCCCAGAGCCGCTTGTTTCTATCGCAACCAAGTCGTTAAGTTGTCAACACCGCTTTAAAAAATACATGAGCAGTCTGGATTTGGCGAACTTACCACTCTGACCCCAGCAAGATAACCCCTCCAACCGCTCCTCGAAAAAATGTTTTGTCCCGGAACTTTAGTTCGTACTTGATAACATGTATACAGTTTTATGAAGTTTTCACACATACTATAGAATAACATACTTTAAAGATAAGTCAAATACTTTATATTTTACTAGCTGGCACCTGGCGAGTTGTTGCCGTCAAAAAATAATATTATTTGGCAATGTTTTAACAAAAAAGGATGAACGATACGACAGTATATAAAATACAAACAAATTGTCTTTTTTATATGTTAGATTTGTGTATTCTTTTAGAATTGTAAAGCTTCGTGTTCTTTCAGAATGGTAATAAAAGAAATTATTTATTGTATCACGAAGTTCCTTTGATATTCATTCAGAATTCAAAATTTAATTTTAGAAAATGTGATTAAAATATTTTCTTTTAAAATTGACTAAAGATTGAGTTTAACTAGAAAATATATTTAATCGTAATATAGTTGAAGCGATAATTTTTGGAAATTAAGATGATGCAACATTATTTGTTCTACAATATTTTTGAAAGTTACTATGAGAAACCCTAACATTTAATTAAAATTTAAAACCCTCAGGATTTGCCCCCAAAAAATTTCTCGCATAATCTGTAATAAAGTTGTTACCTCTGAGAATGACTTGTATGACATTTGTATTCAATAGCTGTACACTATTAACCTTTAATTTGTATTTAGCATTTCTACTGAATCTAATGTCTTCTCGGCTAGCTATTTGGCGATTTATCTTTGGTAAATAGATGCGGTTGGAATCCAAATTTTTATTTTTAATTTTAGATAATTTTACTATGAATATAACCATCCCGTAGATGTAAGCAATAAGTTGAGCAAGTTTTATCGTAATCGAATGAACGGTTTAGGATGGCTTAAGTGGCGTACAGATAAACATTCATTTTTTTATAAATAGTATTAAATAGTGCAACAATTTAAATTGCTAAATCGCCTTTTTCTATGTCTTTTTCCCCAATCCATTGGTCATTAGAACTTACTGAAATTTATTTAAATATACCGATGATGGTTAAAATACATAAGAACAACCCCAAATAATCGGTCAATCACCGATCTGTTTTATTATAAGTCGACATTCAGCAAAGAATATTAGCATTCTCTGGAAAATAGTACATGAGGGTCAGGCATTCTTTTTTTTTATCATGTGAGAACATGATGATTTAGCTTAAACCTCAAAATGCGTTTTGTGATGATGTTTAGTGTTGGAGCCTCAAAATGCGAAGGCAACAATTTGTTGAAACTTCAAATTGCAAAACCAGCAAATTTGCCCTCTCCCTATTTTTTTGAGTCGGCTTTCACAGTATAACTTTCGAAATATCTATCGCCTACTTATGTAGTTTTATTTTGAAATCAACTTTCACAGTATAGTTTTTCCCATATCTATCGTCTGCTAATGTAGTTTTATTTTGAGTCGACTTTCATTATATAGCTTTAGAATTATCTATCGTCTGCTGTTGTAGTTTTTCCCTTAGAAATCACAGTGCTTTGCCTAACTTGGTTCGTGTTTAAACATTATTTGTTTAACATTATTAACATTAACATTATTTGTTTAACCCAAAAAGATCGCCAGATTAAGGATAATTTTAACTAATAGGGTTATTAGAAAATAATGCAAAATGTTGTCACATTTGGCAATTTATCGTCAACTTAAGCTACAATTTGATTTCCATATTATTCATTCGCTGAATTCTTACGAATTTTCATTATTAATTTAAGTCTTTATCCAGTTCAAACCTGTTAGAAACAATCACGAAACCATCAAATTACGCATCCGTCGGTATTTAGAAAAATGATGAGTTTTTTCACCTGAAAATCGATCTTGCATTAAAACTTTATACAGATACATATACATACGGTTTAAATTGGTGAATGACCTAAATTAATTAAGACAAATAATAATATTCTCACGTGATAACTCGATAATTTAGCGATAGTATATTTCTTTTTTTTTTCTGCTTGTTTAACGCTATATGCGAGATCTTATGAAATTGCATACACGGAATCGAGTATGAGAAAATTATGAGTGAAAAAAATGAGGATATCTGAACTAGCCACTACATCATTTCTAATAAGCTTAAGCAGGACATGTCAATATTTAGTTAGAAAAAAAATGTTTTTTTTTTATTTAAAATCGCATTATGTCAAAAAGACACCTATATTTATAAACTTTGAAAGTAGAATCTGATCTAATTATAAACTTAGTTCCAAATCCTTAGAATCTTTTTCGAAATATGAAAAATTAATTTTATACATACAAGAATTACTCGGTTAAAGTTTTGAGAATAGCATTCTCAGTAACATTATCATCAATAACTGAAGTTAAACTTGTAAAGAAAGTTATCCTAGCAATTACATAATTTGAATCAAAATTCCTTAGAATTCATTTTGTGTTTAGTATCTTGTATCGGTAAATTTATAACATTCATATTTCTTTTCTTTTTTAGGTAAGAATTCACATTCTATATTCAGTGCGGTCTTTACAGGTAAGAATGTATGTAAAATATTTGTAGCAACAAAATGCCTATAAATATTCAGCAAATGTTCTTTTCATTTGATTAACAAATCATACTAAATCAATAAACAAAAAACATTATGTAAACTTTTTTTATCAAATTTGAAAAGAGTACGTTTTAAACAAAATTCATAATATCTCTATTGTTTTAAGAATATAAGTAAATTGCTTGTAATAACGAAATGCGCATAGATATTCAGCAAATCTGTTTTTATCATTATTATTTCTTTAACAAATCAAACTAAAGCAATAAACAGAAAACAATTATAGAGCTTTTTTTTTCGTCAATTTAAAAGGATATGTTCATGTTAAGTAAGTTAAATAAGCTTCCGAATACTTCTTTTGTTTTAATTATATAAATGAATAGCTTGTAGCAACAAAATACGAATAAATATTCAACAAATTTATATTTTATTTGACTAACAAATCAAACTAAAGCAATAAATAGAAAGCATTATGAAAATTTTTTAATTAAATTTACATTTAAATTAAGATTACAAATGTATATTTTGTTCTAAGAATATAAGTAAACTGCTTGTCCCAACAAAATGCTCATAAATATTCAGAAAATCTTTTTATTTTTTTATTTTCTTAACTTATCAGATTAAAGCAACAAATAGAAAATATTATGCAGCTCTTTATATAAATTTGCAAGAAAATTTTCTTTTAAACTAAACTTCCAAATGCTTTTTTTATTTTAAGAATACATGTAAACTGCTTGTAGCAACAAAATACGAATAAATATTCTGTAAATCCTTTTTTTTTTTTTTTATTCGACCAACAAATCAATCAAAAGCAATAAATAGAAAACATTATGCAACTTTTTTTTTAATTTAAAAGAAAATATTCATTTTAAATAAAGCTTTCAAATACTTATTTTGTTTTTCAAAAACGAAAGAAAGCAAACAGACAGATTGCAATTCAAAAACACATGCTTAAATTCCAGACAAAAATGCCGATTGTTTCAGTTGAAAGCAGCACCTGGCTTTGAAATGTTGCACAGATCGTTCATTCGAGTAACGGAAACGGATCTTTTGTAGCTTTTGATTTCACGACTGATTTCATTTGAAATTTTTTCCCCAATTTATTTTAATGTCTATTGTGTATAAGTACTGTTTAGTATGTGATGATGCTATCATAGTCACACACACACAAAAGATGTATGAGCGCCTTTCATGTCAACGTGAAATTCAATAACCTTTTCATATTATTATTGAATACGTCGTTAAAATTAAAATCAAAATGTTTGAAAAAAATATTTTTTTGTGATTTAAATAAAAATTTCTCAAAACAAAATTCTGAATTAAAATTAGTTATTAGGAAATTCTAATGTAATTATTCAAGACTCTTTAGGTGATTGCATTAAAAGTCTTTGAGAAATTTAAATTTTTTTAAATTTAATTTTCTTAGTATTTGAATAGATTTCTTTATAAAATGTTAGAATTTTGTTTCTAAATATATTCTTAGGAAGTTACATCGACTTTTCTATTTGCACTTACTTAAGTTTTAATTCGATTTTATATCTTTAGAAGCAATTTCTTTAAATACTAAGCTTTGATAGAATTTTCTTTCAAAAAAAAAAACTTCATGGATTAAATTCTATTGAATATTTTTTGTTCAAATTTGGCATAATATTTTCTTAATATATTCTACAGTTCCTGAACTAAAGAATAAATAATCTATTTACTTAAAAATATTTCATAATTGTTGTATTGCTTCAAACTGTTAAAAAAAATTTTTAATTTCGTATTATTTATCAGTTGAATCCCAATATTTAAAAAATAAAAAGGAGCTTATTTCTTTTAGCTCAAAATGTAAATAATGCATTTCTAAAGTTATCTGCAACATTTTAAGAAAATTATTTGATAAACCTCTAAACAAAAACACTTTTGGTATATATTTCTTTTGTGACAAAAAAAAAATAACTATATTTTTCCAATTTTTGAAAAACATTTGCCACTTAAGTATATTCTGATTTAAAAGATGTTTTTCTTTCAATGTATTGTATGCATATATTCAGAAATGTGTCTAGTTTCGTATGTTTTTCGAAAAAATAAATGTATCCTAAACATAGCCACATACCTTAAGTGCTTTTTTAGCTAAATTATGATGAATTCGATTTTTTTAATTAACAAAACAAAAAAGGCTTTCATTAGGTATTGTATTTTTACATCGTGTTTTTTTTCCCTGTTTAATAAAAAATAAATAAACTCGCATTCAGATAAATATATTTTCGAAGCAATGTAAAAAACAAATTCAGTATTTTTCATTTCATTCTAATGCCAGTTTTAAAATATTTTCAGTATCCCAAATCAAATAAAATATTCAGAATCGCAATTAAAGAAGACGGTGTACATTAAAAGAAACAAATAAAAATAATGGAAAGAAAGCACTCGTTAAATATATTTTTGAATCCAACGCTAAAATAACATTATGAAATGTATTATTAATTAAAATTATCCAAATCATGAGTTTACAAGTATAAATATATTTTAAAGACTTTTTTTTATAAAACTATGTTCTTTCCATATTTATATGTTTTTAAAAAATTCAAATCTTTTAATATTCGAAGAAATTAAATAAATATTTAATAAGAATTTTTATTACATATAAAATAAAACTAGATATGAATTTTATGTTTTTAGTCCTGTTAAGCAATTAAAAGTTAATATTCAAAAACTATTAAATTCTCACGAAATTTAATTGTGCATGCATATTTCTTATATAAAGTAAATTTTAATTAGAATTACAAATTAGTACCCAATGTTGTTGTTTTTGTAATAAGGCAAAACATCAAACATCACTTCGCCTAGAAAATGTTAAAATTTCGAAACTAATTTTTTTGATAGTGTAATTTGTTTAAAGAGTTTATTTTTAAAGATATTTATTCTAAAATATGAGCATAAAGAATTTCATAACCTAAAACATTTAGGAGCAAAAATTTCTAATAAAATCTACCTCACTTTGAAATATTCGCAATAAAATATTCATGATCGCAATATGAAATATTCACTACAAAATATTCTCGACCTCAGTTTAAAAAATTAACTAAGAAGAATTCAATATTCAAAATATTACTCAAAAAATTCGCAGTCATTTAAATTTCACAATAATCACATAGAATATTCTCAATAATCAAACAATTAAAAAGTATTAATATTCAACTATTTGCAATATGTATACAAAATTTTCAATACTGTATATTGTAAATATTCTCATACTCTTAACTGTGAATATTATAAATATTCAACTATTTATAAAGTGTATAAAATATTCTTAATATTGTAAATTTTAAATATTATTATTATTTTAAACATTATTATAAAAATTATTAATATTCAACTGTTTTTAATATATATAGAATATTCTCAATAATCAAGCAATAAAATATTAATATGTATAAAATATTCTCAATATTGTAAATTGTAGATATTCTCATATTCTAAATTGTAAATATTATAAATACTCAACTATACAACTTAATATATTCAACTTAACTCAACTATATTCAACTTAATATTATAAATTGTAAATATTATAATAATCATATATCAATAATCAAACAACGCACAAAATATTACTATTCTGCTGTTTAGAATATGTATAGAATATCCTCAATAATTAAACAATGCACACAATATTGATGGATTATTATGAATATTCTCAAATAACAATTCATACATATTGAAAATTCAGCTATTTATGATATACGTAAATAGTATGAAATGTTCTCAAAGAATTTAGAATTTGTGTTTTATTGCTGCTATCATTACGAAATGTTATGATCATCTTCGAATAAGATCAAGGATAACATCTTCTAGCCCAATACCCAAATCACGATTGTGGTTTGGAGGATGATGAGCAAATTAGAAACGCCCTTATTCACAGGGTGCAACGAACATTCCTCAGTAGGGAATCCTCACACATTTTGCAGATGGTCATGGTCCACCCTCTCACGTGACTTGCTCTTTGTTCCCACATCATTTGCTGTCACTCGTGGGTGGAAAGTAAACTGGATCTCAGCAGACTAATTTCACCTAGATATTATTCTTCAAGTGGAAAGTTCGGATTTCATGGACAATGAAAGCACTACAAATTCTTAACAGAAACCGCAAGCTTGTGAAAGGTTATTTGAGATCTTCAAAAAAAATCATGGCTTTCAAACAATTTTGCAATTTCCTGTCTCTTTTCTTTAAAAGTAGAACATCTATTTAAGATTTTTAAACATTTGTAAGACTATATTTCCGTAATAACATGGAACACAGGAAAAATCAGCACTTAAAAAAATTATGTTCTAATTCCTTTAATCTCACACTTCTAAATAGATATTAAATACATTTTATATATAAATACACTGTCCCATCAAAAGTTTTGTCTTCTAGCAGAAGTTCTCTATTTTAATGATAGTGCTCACACTATCATTGAAATTAATATTAACCATTAAAATTGATTTGAAACAAATAGTAATTCGTTTATTGGCGAAGAAATTATTATTTACGAATTCTCAACCGAAACCGCAAGCTTGTGAAAGAATCATGTAATAACAGCAATGAAAAAAAAAATATTTTTAAAAAATCATGGGGGTGGCTTTCAAATAATTTTGCAATCTCCTATCTCTTTTCTTTAAAAGTAGAACATCTATTTAAGATTTTTAAGCATTTCCAAGCACACATTTGTAAGACTATATTTCCGTAATAACATGGTACACGGAAAAATTAGCATTTAAAAAAATTCTGGTCTAATTCCCTTAATCAGACACCTTTAAATAGATATTAAATATATTTTTCATATAAATATACTGTCTCATCAAAAGTTTTGTTTTCTTGCAGTAGTTCTCTATCTATAATACTCACACTATCATTTAAATTAAAAATAATCTTTAAAATTGGCTTGAAACAAACAGTAATTCATTTATTGGCGAAGAAAGTGCAATACCAAACGCAAAACAAAAATAATACTTAAAGAAAATATTAGAAATTGTTCAAACTAAAGTGAGAATATTATGAACGAAATATGAGTATAAAATTACTACAATCCAGCATTAAGAAATTGAGAGCAAAATGTGAAGTTTCCTATTTCATAAAATAGTTTTCATTTATATATTACAGTTTATTTTTAGCACACAAATAAATCAGTCAATTTTGATAGTTAAAAAAAACTGTCTTAGTTCTTTGATGCAAAAACAAATTGGGATTTTATATCCAATAATGACGCAGACCAAACTTACCCTTGCATATTATTTTTCGATATAATATGAAGGGAAAATTTGGCGAGGATATTTTTTAACTCAGCCGTGCATCAATTTAGAAGGCAGTGAACGATCATATATACTGATTAGTAATACGATGAAAATTTTAAACTTTACTTCATATTTTTGAAAATTGAGGGAAAATAAATGTATATTTAAAATCTTGTTGCAACCCATCCATAAATTAACTTATTAGTCCTTAGTTTGTCGCAACCTACAATTTAGGAACCCCTGCTGTGTGAACATTGGTAATCGAAGCTCATGAGACAGTAGTTAAAATGCAGCTTACCTAAAAATTTAAGTTTTAAAAAAAGGGTTATAAAAATGAACTTAGTAATAGCAGGTGATTGTTTTTTTAGCTAAAAATAATAGTGAAGGTTTATTTTTTATTATTTAATGGGTTTATATTATATTATAAATATTCAACTATTTACAATATGTATAGATTATTCTCAATAATCAAACAATGCACTAAATATTACTATTCTACTGTTTAGAATATGTATAGAATATTCTCAATAATTAAAAAACAATAGTTACAGAAAAATAGCCTAAAATAGATAGTAATTACGCATTCAATATTTTCTATATTTTTTAAAAAGTTAAAAAAATTAGTTTAATTTATTCCACAGTGTATTTTAATACTAATTAACTCTTTAAAAATATTCTTTTCTGGTCACTGATATCAATATCATTTTGTAATTTGTCAGAAAACAATTTTAGTAATTTTTAATTTTTGCTTTAAATTAAACTATAATAGATGACTAAGCATCATGTTAATAGAAAATCCTAGGAATGAGATTGAAAAAAAAACCGGATTAATAAGCAAATTCGAATTAAAGATGTGTGAATTCCTCAAATAATATTTTATACTGTATCCAGAATTGTTTAACTGAGTATAAAAGTACAGTTCATAACTACTGCTGTACTCTCTGCTTAAGTTATCGTTGAATATTAGCTTTAGATTTAAGAATTACTAACCAGAGCAGATAGATTTTCGCAAGCGTGAGATATGGCGATTAAAGAATAAAATCGCACAAGAAAAAAAAGTCTTAATCATCTTGAGTCAAACTCTGTTACCTTGACTATTATCTAGCATTGCGACTCCTAAATGACTCCATTTGCCCTCGAAAAGAAACATCAATGGCCATCAGACACTTAGCTCGCCAGGATTCCTCTCTGCTCAAGTACCTCACCTACCTCCTCTGGATTATTTTTTCATCCCCATTTCTCTCTAAATTCAATTTTAACGAGTTTAGCGTACTTCGACATGCACCGAGCATTTTGAATTTAATGCTCTCTTGATGACAAAATCAATGGGAACGTACCATGAGCTTACTTCTAAGCAAAAAGGGGAGAAAGAAAAAAAAAGAACACTGCCATGCCTAATCATTTAGGCTAGTTTAGGAGAAGAAGGAAAGAAAAGGGATTTATCGACTGGCTTTGTTTTCATCTGAAGAAACAAGTTGCCCATTACTATTATTTATTTATTTTTATCTATCCCTTACCGGTAGAGTAAAAGGGGGAAAAAGCAGATTATTGGCCGAAAAAAAGGGAAAAAGAAAAGGGAGAAAAAAAAAATTGCCCAGAGATCCCGATAATTATCGACCTCAAGCGACTGCTTCAGAACTCATCTACTGCAGATGGTAAATCCGGCCGTTATGAGGAGTACTCATTTTTTTGGCAGAGAAGAATTGGATATCGAAGTCCACGGCAAACTCTCCCTCCGCCATTTCACGGTGATCAATCCTATATCTATATCTTCCGCAGCTTTGTGTTTCGGTTTTGTTTTCTACGCTGCTACGTGTTTAGAACAATAATATCTGGATGCTTACTTCCACCATCACTACCCTCTCCGTTTTGATATTGAAAATGATTTGGATTATTTGTCTTCCGATAATGCACAATGTGTGGTTAATTTGAATCTTCACTCTGAAAAGAAGAAGGGAGATTGTTCAGATTTTTCGAAGGAAATTGATTTTTCCCCCTGTTTTGGAAAGGAGGAATAATAAGGAGGCTTTTTTTCTATAAATCAAAAATTACTTTCGTGTGATTTCTTCTTTTTTAAATCTGAAAATAATTTTACTTGAACTGTTGATATAAAACAAAAGGTTATTGTAACCGTCGAAAGTTGTCTCTCCAAAACTCTCTCGCATTCTTTGTATTAAACTTGCCATGTCAGAGAATGACTTAGATGATAGGCATTTTCTGTTATGAGATACTAACTTTTGGCGGGAATTTAGAATTTTTACTGAACCTATCGAGTCACCCCTGACAACTTCTGGTAGTTCATTCCTGGAATGCGGTTAGAAAACATATTTTCCTCAAATTTTTGAAATAAAAATTTGATTACAATCTGCATTTGTTGTCACGAATTCCCATACCAAATTTAATATATTTAAGCAATTGCGTTTTTTAATTATCGCTTTTATTTATTTCTGAAAGTACAGACCGGGAGATTGTCAACCCGTTATTGGATCAACTCAAATTTTGACTGCATTACAAATCATATTTTATATTAAAATTAAGATTAAAACATTAATAGTAAAAAAATGTGCTGAAAAGAGAAACTAAATTGGTCAATTAGTCAAAAAAAATTGATATTGGGAACTGCTAAGAACTTCAAAATATCGAAATCTCTATGGACTAAGCTTTCCATTTTTTACTGCACAAAACGTATGAAAAAAAGAATTACAATTTAACTACCTCTTGTCTTCCTTCCTTTCAAGCTCTTTAATTCATTCATATTTTGTTTGTATACATGATTTAGAAACATAATTACAAATTCTCAATATTTGTGTATTTAACTTGCCACAGAAATGGTATTTGATGTAAATATCATATAAGTATATTAGGAATTTTATTTAATGTGTTATATATAATCCCAATTACGAAAAAATTATAATCTAGAGATTTATTGTGAATTAGGTCGCTCTACGCATTACTTTCTTTTCTTTTCCTTTCCTTTCTTTCTTTTATTATAAGAATGATTACAATTACTTGATAAGTAAAATTCCCACATGATGAAAGACTAGTTTAGTTAAAAATTGAGCAAAATCTTTTGCACATTTTAAGGCAGTGAAACAGCAAAAAGATTTTAGAAGCAGTAAGCGCATTTATACCTCTTGTATTATCCGAAATACAATTGCTTATAATTTCTGGATCATAGAAAAAATTGTAAAAATCATAAACAAATCATAGCAATACAAAATTATAAAAATCAGAACAAAATTGTAAAAATCATAAATAAAAATTGTTTTACAAGATTCTTCATGGGAGACAAAGTATTAAGCAATGAAACAGAAAAAATATTATCGAAATAGTTGGCACATTTATACCCCTTTTATTGTCCATAATACAATTGTTTGTTATTTCTGCATCATAAACTAAATTATCAAAATTGTAAAAATCTTAAACAAAAATTTTTGAGGAAGATTCTTTATAGAAATCGAATTATTGTGCATTGAAATAA